>CM060113.1:43965882-44065842 GCA_030522415.1 Channallabes apus
CTGATGGACGCTTCTGAACCTGCGAAAGTGAGGACTGGAGACACAGAGACACAGAGACAGACCTGGAGTGTCATGGGTTGTCTGTTATCTCATGGGTTCATGGGTTAGTTTTGCTAGCTAGGTAACTTTTGCTAACTAAATTAGCTGCTAGTAAGTGACTTTTTCCTTGCCAGGTTAGCTGTGTTTTCCATCTTACCTTTAGCTTTCTGGATTAGCTGTTGTTCACTGAAACACCTCCGCTAGCTAGGTTAGCTCTTTTGCTGGGCGTTTTTCGCTTGGTAGATCAACTTTGTTTTGTAGTTTAGCTTTTTCTTGCTGAATTAGCTGTTGTTAACTAGGTTCCTTTTGTTACCTACATTAAATTTTGGCTAACTGAATAGCGTCTGTTTGCTATGTTAGTTGTTCCCTAGCTTAGCTTTAGCTTGCTGGGTTAGCTGTTTTTCACTGAGTAAATACTGCTAGGTTAGCCTCGTTTCCTGGTTAATTCTAGTCTTGTACTTCAGCTTAAGTTTTCTGAAAAACATTTCACCTTTGCTAGTTTAGTTTTGTTTCCTGGTTAGCTTTTGCTTGCTAGATTAGCTGTTGCAAAAAACAACATTTGACAGCCAATTTGCCTTCTATTGGCTTCTTATTCTATGCCTTCTGTTGTTTGCTGATTAACTTTTGTTTCATAGGTCTGCATTTGTTCACTAAATTAACTTTTGCTCACTAACTTACTTAACATTACTAGCTCGTTTTTGCTGGGTAACTTGGAAAGTTACTTTGAAAGCTAACACACTTTCCATTATTACCTGTTGTTCCTGAATTACCTTTGCTTGCCACATAGTTTTTTGTTCTAACCCTTTTCCCTTAGTTTTGGTTTGCTGGGTTTGTTTTGTTAGCCAAATTCAATTAAATTCAATTTTATTTGTATAGCGCTTTTAACAATTGACATTGTCTCAATTGCTTATTGAGCCCTTCCTGATAGTGAATCACTTAAAGATGTTAAACATCTAAAACTTAAGGTTTTGATCAGCATATACTGTATTTAAATTTGCAACAAGATAATATGCTTTTAAAGCTACTACAATCAGGAATTCTTTACACCTAATCCCAAACGTCTCCTCGGCCTCCTACAGTGGTGCTTATCATGTCTAATAATGACTGTTACACTCCATGCACTGGATATCAAAAACTGAGCCATTTGGGATTAAGGGTCTGATTCAGATTCCTTTTTATCCACGGTTTAGTCATGGCGAAAGTGTGAAACGTTCAGCTTCGGCTGCTGAGAGTGTCACATCACACCCGACAGCCGAGAGGAACCAAACAACACTCCGTGTTAGCCTCCTGTTTCGAGTATTATAAACAGCTTATAGTAAATCTTTCTTTAGTCATTAGGAGTAAAAACAAATGCATGTTCAGAAGGTAGATATGCAAGGTTTGAAAGCTTCGGACAACAAAAATAAATATTCCTCATAATCACTCCTAGACTAAAAGCTCTGAGAAAACTAAAAACCGCAGCTCACAGTAGAGCTGATTTATTATTATAATTTTTTCCCCCCTAATTTAGTCGTGTCCAATTCCTCCCCGTCACTAGGGGGCTCCACATTAAGGCTACTACTACCACTCAGTCGGGAGGGCTGAAGACTATCACGTGTTTCCTCCGAACCACGTGACGCCAGCCAACCGCATCTTTTCAAACTGCTCAGTCACGCACCGTTGGGGGCGGAGTCACACACTCGGAGGACAACGCTATCCGCTCCCTGCACTTGCGTGAGCTCATAGACGGCCCTGATTGGCTCTAGAGCCGTGATTAAAGTGGGAGCACGAAGTACCTCTCATCCCGCCCCTCCGAGGGAGCTCGGCCAATCAGCTCTCTCTAGACCTCCGGCTGTGAGACGTTACAGCATCACCCGGAAACCAAATCAGCGATCTCCGGATGATAGGGCGAGAACTTCACCACTGCGCCACTTGGAGGCCCTCAGTAGAGCTGATTTAAGTACATTTTATTTGATTCCATTCACTTTTATTTGTAAAGCGTCTTTAACAATAGACATCATGATAAAAGAAGGTTTACAGCAAGGACTTGGTTTAGAGCCAGAGCCAAAAACCATCCCAAAAAAGAACCCGTTTCTACAGTTAATATTTAGTGCAGCTAAATATAATATTCCATATAGCTGTACTAAATGTTTATTTATATATAATAAAAAATAATTATATATAATACTTTCAAGTCAGACTGTCATTCAGCAAATGCAACAACTGATCCCTGAAAATTGACAGATAACATTGACGTGACAGGAGTTCTGCTGGGAGTTATTGCCACGCCCCCGTACAGTCCTGACCTCGCTTAAAGACATTTCCACATGTTTGGGCCATTAAAGGAGTTCCTGGGAGGCCAGAGTTTCAGACGTAAATCAGACACTCAGTCCGATCATATCTCAGGCGTACTGAGAAAACTTTCTACCTTGATGGTGTCCAAGCTGTAGTGAGACACTGTGATAAGTGCATTAGTGTATCAGGGGATTATATGGAGACATAAAGGGAGTTTTTACTCTCATAAATGCATAGTCCCAAAGTCCCAAAAAAATCTAACCTGAACATCCATTGTAAAAAAAGTACCAATTGGTGAAAATAGCCACTGGACAAAAAGATGAAAAATCTTTTCATATCATTATACTGTGTTATTTCTGTGATCTTTGATATAAATCACAACATGTAGGACTGATTAAGTAGTTCATTTAGTAAAGAAAGAATGTATTTTGTTAATTTAACTTTATTTACTAGTTTTTTAAATGTATTTAAATGAATTAGAATTAAAATTATATTGAAAAACTATTTAATTTAATTGAAGTGAATCTTTATATTTTAGCAGAGAAAAGTTCCAGCACAAAATTTGAACTGTAAAATTATTAACTGGTTTGGTGATGTACTATTGATAACATGATAAATTACAGTACACATGATATTATTTAGAAAAGTTAAATTGTAAAGTTGAACTTTACTCTGTAAAATAGAAAAAAAAAGATATATATTAAATATTAAATATTAACCATATTAAATATATTTAATAACATTTTATTCGATGTGATTTCATTAATATAACTGATCATGGTAACAATATTACATCACATCGGTCAATAACTGAAAGTTAAAAAAAACACAAACGGTTAAATTTCGCAAATTTCCCCAACAGAAGGACAGAGGGATAAATCTGACATTTCCTTATCGAGGAAATGAAGTGCAGCAGGAACTTTATTACTATATTACATTTACACACACACACACACACACACACACAAACTTAAAAGTGATACATTCTGTAAAACTCTTCTAAATGATAAAAGATGATAAAAGCTTCCTAAACCATTCGTCAGTCCCAAACCGAAATCATCCAAAGAAAATTAGATTTAAACTCTTTCCAATGAATCAAGTCATTTGACTCGGCTCATTAACGATTCGACTCCCACTAATGAGTCACCCTTGATGTTTTTTTACTCCTAAACATGATAAGAGATTCTCCTCCTCTGCTCAAATACTACTAATTACAAAACAATCGTATTCCCTCTTATAATAAACAGATTATTGTTGGTTTCTATGAAATATATTTAAATAACTGTCAAATACGGCAAGCACTCAGTGTGTGTGGTATAATTCCTCTCTATCCGCTCTGCATTATGAGGATTTATTGTCTTTTATACTGATAACGGAGCGCCTCTTTAACAACCAGTAGTGTGTCTGAGCACGTCCCCGTCACACTGCGTCATACACACACAGGCTTGAGTCAAACACACAAATCAGACAATTCACTGCTCAGATGGTGAAAAGAAGAATCCGCTCAAACCGCCAGGGGATTTAGATTTTTTTCTACAGAGAACTAAATATCAACTAAACACCACCACCGTCACCAACAACAACCTCAACAAAACCTTCCTGTAACATACGCGAGTCGTCGTTCAGTGTTCACCTCAAAGAATCGAATCAAGAAAGGTGACTCATTTGCAAACGACACATAAATACCAGTTAGAATTCCCAGTTTGTGAGAATCTATCGTTCAGGTATCGCTTGACCTCAACACCAGGTCTGAAATCATGTCCATGTAACGACCTCAGTACACTTTTAGCTGAACAATAGCATCATTTAAATGCAGCACAAGAATGAGTCGATCCTGAATCGATCTGAAATGGTGAAGAGCAACCAAACATGCTGTGTGTGAACAATTTCCTGGAGATCTGCAATGTTAAACTCATCCAAACATCCACAGCTTTTAACAAAATCTCCAAAAAATTCATATTTAATTTACATTATATTTGCTATTTATTAAAAACTAAACCCACCTGATTTGTGGTACCAGGAAAAGACGGCACGTTCTGCACAGTCGGTCATTTATAAGAGCACATTCGCACAAATGCAATTACATGCACGAGTTAATGAGTTCATTATGAGGTGGAGAGATGACCCTGTGTGTGTGTGTGTGTGTGTGTGTGTGTGTGAGAGAGAGAGAGAGAAATGTCAATAATATAGCTGAAATGTTAATTTCCCCTATGCATGGAGACTTTTGGGACACACCAGAGTAATTCATACGATAATCCAGTCTGTATAACATCTAAAGGAAAGCTGAATCGAGGGCGTGGCAGAATAATCTGCTCTTAAGCTTAAATGCATCATGTTTCCCCTTACGCATGATGTTTAGGAGTAAATGTAATACGACACATTACTTCCTGTTCTGATTTACAAGAAGCATAGCGATAATGTGTATTAAAATAAATAAATTAATTAATCGATTAATTAACTAATAAACAGGGCCCGGTTTCTCGATAACGCACACTATTCGCGCGCTAAGAAGACTCTTACGATATATCTTACGTTAAGTGATAACTTTTCCAAGTGTATTTCTCGAACTGTCTCTTAGGAGTCTTCTTAAGTCGCTGCCTCTTACGTCCGACATTATGCGGCGCTGTCTACAGTGAAGGTCCTGAATTAGCGGACATCGGTGGCTCTGGAATCGATTTTTCACTCCTTTTGCATGACAGTGTTAAGAAAGACGGCACTTTCTATGCAAATTAAACATTGCACTAAATTCTTTTAATAGCGTTTATTTCGACATGGGTTACCTTAACAATAACATGTCATAATAGACAAATATATAAATTAATATTAATTAATATAATAATCATTCATTCATTCATTTTCTATACCGCTTAATCCTGTGTTCAGGGTCGCGGGGGACCTGGAGCCTATCCCAGGAGACTTCGGGCACTAGGCGGGGTACACCCTGTACAGGGTGCCAATCCATCGCAGGGCACACACACATACACATACACACACTCACACAACCAATCACACACTACGGGCAATTTAGGAACACCAATTAGCCTAACCTGCATATCTTTGGACTGTGGGAGGAAACTGGAGTACCCGGAGGAAACCCACCAAGCACGGGGAGAACATGCAAACTCCATGCACACAGAGACGGGAATCGAGCCTGGCCGGGGAATCGAACCCAGACCCTGGAGGTGCAAGGCGACAGTGCTAACCACTACACCACCGCGCCGCCTAATATAATAATATAATATATAATATTTTCATGTAACCTGTGGCGGTGAAACGAACCGGGTATCCAATCATAGTTGTTGGACAAACAGCTGATAACACTCTTCACCAGCTTCAGAAACAATGTGAAGTGTCAGTTGTTGGGGTTGTATAGCGCACTTATGGAATGAATACGATGAGATGACAGAGTGGAGGTTTAATACCCCTATCTCACACGCGGGGCCGTAAGTGCGGTTCATTATGATTCGGCGCGAGTTTTGGTGCTGTTATTACGTTTCCATTTTACCACGCAAAAAAAATAAACATGTGAAAGCTCGCGGACCTTGTAGATCTTCGCGGACCGTCGGGCGGTCACTCGAGGCGGATCACGGTGCCTAATACCCCTCTCTCACCTGTGTGGCCTGACTCATCTCCGTGAGCTGCCGCGATTGCCCACGACGTTCCTTTAACATTCCGCGAAGTTCTGCAAAGTCTGCAAGCTTCCGCGAGGACCAGCAAAAAATTAAACGTTGAATTTTTCACGCGGAAAGATGGAAACGTAATCACAGCGCAAAAACTCGGGGTGAATCATGTTCAAGCCTACGGCCACAGCGCGAGACCGTGCAGGTGAGATAGGGGTATAACACACCGCATCTCACAGCGAGTCAAACCGCATAAGTGAATACTGTAGGGGTATTAAACATTACAATCACCCAGAAACATGAATGGATGCGGGGTTTGAAACTCCCAAGGTTATTTTCTCATTTAACTAAATCAAATTTCATAAAAATAAAACGTGTCAAAAGAAAAACCCATAAAGTCATGGATAATGGCTAATGATCAATGAAACATATTTTAAACAAAAAGCAGCGAGCAGCTGGACATCGGGACGGGGAGTGTACAGTAAGTACAGTAAGTACGACGCGTTGGTCTGGCACGCGCAGGTCTGAGCAGCTCAAGAAGCTCCATAATCTGTTGCCTTGGAAAGCAAAATTTTAATTTTATATATATTTTTTAATAACGGCCACGGGGAAAATATGAAAAGGGCTGAAGTTTTGTCTAAAGGAAACATGTACATGACCCACACGGCTCCACGGACCGCGCCGTCTTCAGTTTAACACAACACCACGCTGTATCGCTGCCTAATTGTTCGCCACCTGTTTAATATTAATAGTGATTGACAATTTTAATGCGTTAGTCACATTATGAAATAGGCTAATTAAAAGTCACTCTATTAGTTCTGATATCAAATAAAATAATATTCTTAAACAGGTCTACAGTATATTCCATCATTAATACGGATTTGATAACGTGCCATAATGTGTTTCCATACACCGCTGATTTATAAAGACTGCTGCTCAGTGGCGGCGACTAGCGTCTTGAGCTGAAACTACGCTAAGTATGAGTTAAGGTTGGTCCAGACCAACCTTACGAACGTGTGACTTAGCTAGGAGATACTTAGCGTAAGAACGTTTCGAGAAATGCGCCATAAAGTTAAGAGAGAGGTTAAGGTACGACTTAAGAACTACTTAGCGATAAGAAGCTTTCAAGAAACCGGGCCCTGAACTTTTAGAGAATTTCGGGGAGTTTTGTGCCCAAACTCTCTGTGGAAATAAAGATGGTGGAAGAGGAAGTGGATTAAAATCAACTGGAGTTCATTAATAGATATACGAGATAACAGATAAGTTATTAGCGAACACTTAAGCAGTCGGGCCGGGCCGAGCCGGGCCGGGCCAGGCCGGGCAGGGGAGCTAAACTGCCGTTAGATTACAGCTTCGTTGGTCAGAGTCGCCACTACACGCAAAACAAATCTTATCAGTGAATATCTTTTAACCAGTTATATTTAACTGCAAAATTCAATTAACAATTCGTCACTGACACCAGAAGGAGGAAAAAACTCTCTCGCTCGACCGCTTCTCCAGACAGTGGAAACATAAATCATTACAGGGTATCAATGTAGAAGAAGAAAGACAAGCGGAGTGTGTCGAGTCCTGCAATGAGACACAAGACAGCGCTTATGATTTTATAAAGATAAATTTCACATCATGTCCACTGCAGACGCTCCTGCACGTCCTCTCACTGGGATGATTAGCCTTAACAGTGAGCTTGGTCTGGAGATTTACAGTGCACTATTAACGTGCGTGTGTGTGTGTGTGTGTGTGTGTGAGAGAGAGAGAGAGAGAGAGAGAGAGAGAGAGCAAAAGAAAAAGAGCAAAGAGTGTAGGAGATCAATATTTCAGTCTGATCGTGAGTAATGTTCTGCACTCACTGGTGTTTTTAGGTCGTCCCCAAAAGCGTGCATGTGTTAACCTATTTTGCGTTACGTATATGGTGTGTGTGTGTGTGTGTGTGTGTATGAGTGATTTGAAAAATAAATAAATAAATAAAAGACACCACTTTCAGGTCAACTGGGACGTAAATGATGCTGAATATAAAGATATAGAGTGTTTAGATTGTGTAATAAATAAACATAACAGCAAAACATCTGGAAAACGTGCCACATCTTTTACAATACGTGTGTGTGTGTGTGTGTGTGTGTGTGTGTGTGTGTGTATGCAAAACGCGAGGCTAAAGGAGAGGCCTTAGTGGCCATTGAAACGCTGATGTTGCATATAGTGTTTTTGTATTATATTATTATATTATGAAAATTCTGCATGACAGAAATCAATTTTATTCTCTTTCTCACAGCATTACACTTGTAACATATTCATGAGTTATAATATTTAATGATCTGGAACATCCTCACTTGTTAGTTCTGTTCTTACTAACACTGGAGACTCTAAACAGAAAACGTCCCCCATATCAACAATTAAACGTTTTTGCTTTGTTGCAGGTCTCATATCTTTATAAATAAAAGTGTACGAGATGTTTCTGTAGATATTATCTCCTGGTGCTGATTCGATTTTGTATTGTGTATCATGATTTTATAAATATTCTGATTCGATATTAGGTTAGATGTTAGACAAACAGTTCTGAACAAACTCTGTAAATAATTTGCTCCTACATCACAGGATGCTGCACGTGAATAATAGTGTGAATAATTTAGAAAACTCCACCTGCAGGATTATATAAAGAAAAACATGGTGTAATTACCATCTGTATTGCAGAACCTTTTGCAATAGGTGTGTACATCTCTTTGACACACTATACAGTACTTTATCACTTATATACTAACACTTGCAAAATACTGCAGTTCCTCTCTGATCCTACAGGTGGCACCCTGTCTAATAGGAGACATTATTCACTAATTTGGTGTAAAATCGTAACAAAATCCCCCCAAGAAATTAAATCATGATACTAACAGAATCGCAATACAGATGGAATCGGCACCTGGGTATCGTGACCGCAGGGTATCGGCTTCTCCCTGGTGATTCCGGTTCCTGAGTTCCGCAGGGTTCCGCCCCATATCACGAAAACCATACATGTGAAATCTGGTCTCATGTAAACTAGTCTATTGTTTATTTCACACTCCCTAAAACAAACACATTCACTCTCTCTCACACACACACACACACACACACACACACACACACACACACACACACCTGCTCGTAGCATAGTCTTGCCATGCAAATCAACATTCAAATGATCCCCTTCACAAACCTGGCCGGTCTCTAAAGGTGAAACTGCAGCACGAAAACAACATACACACTCTGAACCAGACGGTGTTAAACTGAGTGAAGCCTCTTCCTCATCACTGGGGCGGAAACCTCGAGAGAACACATTCTGTAGCCTTAATGTGAACCTGTTACCTGGTAATGTGAACTCATTTATAAAACAGCCAGAATGAGGAGTAAAGTGTCTTTAATTAGACGCTGCACCTGTCCAGGTAAACATCCAACACTACAGGTACAACAGGGAAGGTGTGGTCCATATTCAGAGGCTGTAGCATGTATGTGCATATTTACTGGCACACACACACACACACACACACACACACACTCTCTCATTCTATATATATATTGTGTGTGTGTGTGTGTGTGTATTTTCTAAATTATACGAACCAAAGATCAGGAATGTTATATGCACTGTGGGATTTACTATGAGGACCCTGTGTGTGTATGTGTGTGTGTGTATGTGTGTGTGTGTGTGTGTGTGCCACAGTGGCAACGTGGAACAAATCCAGACTAAATCCACCCTCATCCTCCTCATCCTCTCCCCTCTTCATCCCGCTTTATGAAGGTTTATTACTCACTCTTCATCTCCTGTTCTGTCGATCCGCTGCTCCGGTTCTCCGTATTAAACCCGGTTTCCGTCTTATTGTGTAAATCTCTCCGTGCACGCGGCTCGTGCGGCTCGTGCGCTTCTCTCTCCAGCACCAGCGCGCTTTGAACAGCGCCGTTGACGTCATTCCCGACGAACCTCACGCGCCGCCCGTTTCATGTGGGAGGCCACCGGGGCCAAAACACGGAGACTGTTCTGTTCACCGCGTGGCCACATCATTACAGCTGGTTTCGATTCGGAGTGGGTGGCGGGAACGGATTATTAACATTTACATTAAAAAAAAAAAAAAAAAAAAAAAAAAAAATATATATATATATATATATATATATATATATATATATATAAATGCATTTTGTAATATGAAATTTCATATTTCGAATATTACATTTGTTTGCCAAGGCACCAGTGTAATCCAATGAGCCACCCAAACATATTAAACACCAAATTTAAAACACTACAATCATATTTTGCGCACATAAAAAAAACATTCAAAACATTTAGAGGAAAGGAGTACAATCTGAAATTAATATATATATATATATATATATATATATATATATATATATATATATATATATATATAATAAACCCCAATTATTGTGGTGTATCATATAGTGTCATGATTCTTTTGTGTTACACTTCAGGGATTTGCCACACTGACTTCAAAACCTTTTTTATTCTTTTTCATTATTTATAAATGTTTGCATATGAAGTGGTAAAATATTGCAGTTCCTCTTTTATCCTACAGGTGGTACGCTCTAAACTATTCACACATTGGCAGGCAGCACAGCGTCATATACAGTATGGTACAAGTAAATTATCTGCTAAGTTTGTTTAGATTTGTAACAAAATGTTTTTTTAAAAATCATGTCATATGGAATATTTATAAAATTGTGATAGTTGTGAAGTCACAATAAAAATCGAATCTGCACCTGGGTATTGTGATAATATCATATCGGCTGGTCCTGGGTGAATCTCATCCAGAATAACTAATCATACCTGTTCATAAAATGCCCCAAATCAACACTCTAACACAGTTTTATATTAATGTCATGAAGAATTTGATTGAACAACATTGTCATGATCCATTTACATCCTTTTGCAGTCCGCCCCAACTAGACTGTTTGTTCTGTTCACCGCCACTCCTAATCAGCTCTACCTGTTTCTAATTAACCTGCATTTCTGCTCTATTTATTTCACTCTTTGCCAGATTTTCTCGTCATGTCATGTTTTGAGCTCTCCAGCCTTCATTCTGTTTGCCAAGGTAAGATGTAATATTCCTGTCAAGTAAAGTTTGGACTGAGTGAACTTCTAGAGTCTCATCAGTTTCCCAGACCCACCTGTTTACACCATTTGAGTATCACACTTCTGCAACCTCATGCAACTCTGCCTGCAAGAAAACTTCAGCTACTCACTCCTCACTCACTTGGATATCCTTTATTTCATCCCTATTTAAAAATATATATAGATTTAAATCTTACTCTGTGTCCTCGCATTTGGGTCCATATTTGCTAAATTCTTCATTATCAGGAGTGTTTTTTTTTTATTACTTATAACTTTTTGCTGGATTACTTGCTTTCATGTTTGTTATGCAAATGAATAAGTTACGTAAAAATAGTTAAAAGTAAGATAAAAACACAGAGCATAAAACAAACCTTCATTCATCTTCAGTAAGAGCTTTATCCTGGTGATTGTGAATCCTGAGCCAGTTCCGGGAACATTTTTTGGCCTGCATGTTTTTTGGACATGGGAGGAAACCAGAAAACCTGAGCTCTATATTGAATGCAAATTTGTACAACTGTGCGATGACGACACTACCTGCTATACAGTAAGTAACAACAAATATTAACATGTAAAATGTAGAAAAAGTTAATGTTTAGGTATTGTGGAAACTATTTAATTCAACATGTGCACATGAAACAATTATTTACAATTTAAACTGGATGCATAATAATATGATGTATTTTTTTGGTTGTTCTAACAATATCAAGCAAAATAACATAATAAATGTATTTTAGTAGATGAATATTAAAAATGATGAGCAGTGGGAAAATAAAAAAATGCCACAAGCATTGTTTTATCATCTACAAAGGCAATATTTTAAGTAACATATTTCTTTAAATAAAGAAATGTTATATACAAAAACAATTTAAGGCCTGTAGATTTACTTTTACCCATTCGGTTTGCAAATCTACATATCTCAAACACAAACAACCATCATCCACTGTTTGCATGGCAATGAGGATTTATGCAACTTTAATAAAGATTTTGTGGAATTAAAATTAAGTTACGGTGCAAGCTCTAGGTTTTTTTTTTTTTTTTTTAATGTGGAAAAAAAGGAAGGACCTCTAGTGGGTCTAAATGACAGCAGTGGTGAGAAATGTTAATGCTATGTTTAAATCCTTATTCTTAGCTTAAGGGATAATGCTTAGTAAGCGTGGATATTAAAGCTTCTGTTAAATGTCCTTAAATTGCTCTTGGAATGGGATTAAAAGCCCTAGAATTGATTTTGAAAAGCTTCAAAACTTTCACCACACATTAAAAAACAGCCCAAACCCCACAATAAATGCTTCACTGCTTGAGTTTTGTTTTCTAAATTTAATTGAGGATAAACACAAAGTAATTTACATAAAGTCTTATAACTGGAAGTTTTGTGAAGTCACTTTCACATTTGTCTGTTATTTTCTCAAAATGCATATTTTCCATTAAGTACAGTAGTAATTAGCATGTTTAAAATAATTTGCAGTATTATTTTAAACATTTTTTAATCTAACTTTTTAGAAAATAAAGAAAGTATTTTTAAACCTCCTGACCAATCAGGTTGCTGTACAAATGTGTAGGAAAAAGGGTAAAACAGCTAATTCCATTAGCGAGCAAATCTTTCCAAAATGTTGAGTTGAAAGAATTTTATTCCCAATATTGTGTTACTGTGTAAAGAAAAATAGTATATATCTTGTTGAGACTGTTATGGAGTACTTGAGGCCAAAAAAGTGAGTGTAGGAATGTAAATTTTAAGTACGAACTAAATAACAAAACAAGCATGGTATGTGGTGGTTAAGTTAAGCTATGCTATTGGCATTAGCATATGCATAAACACAAACTAAATACTAATGAATGTAAAAAAACAGAAATAATGAAGACTGTCAGTAAACTAAAAGGGTTTTTACATTAGCAACATTAATTCATGTGGTGCTCATGAACGATTGCCCTCTCTCGCCACTCGCCCGCTGGCCAGCGTTCACATCGCTCCTTTGGTCTCCGCTCTCAGGCACGCTTGCATGTTTACATCCTCCGATACACAAGAATGTTAACTTTTGGCTATGCCCGATATTATCGATATTCCGGGAATGTCTATCCGCTATGGATTTATAGGTCAGAGGTTGAGATTAGTGTGTGGTACGTGGACACAGAGACGGCACTGTTGTTGATGTTGTGTCTAAACAGCGATCTACTGTTTTCATATATGATTCCTTCCATATTTGCACGTAGCAGGTGCCAATCTCATTACAAGAAATATTTACTGCTTACTGTTTCTCCTCCCACAACCTCAACATATTACCTCATCACCATGAAAGGTGTCATGTTGTCGTGTTGTCATTTTGTTGCCCCTGTTTGCACATTTATGTTATGACTTGGTTTCCTGTTAATTTAAAAATGTCTGTCTTGTCTCAGCTAATTAAGTTTCTTAGTTCGCTAGTTAGTTTTGTTAATTTCTGTTGTATGTAGCACCTTTTGTATTGTTACGTATTAGTGCTAAAGGGTTAGGTTGGATTGACAATAAAAGCCTATACTTGACTTGATTCAATTCACATCTGAGGACACCTGAGTACGCTGTATCATTCCTGAGCGTGGAACGATTGCATTCTTATTGATCAAAATGAATTGGGCTCAAGTGTTTTTGGAAACGATCCCGGGGCCCTAATGTGGAAGTGCCCTAAAAGTCCTCAATACATAATACCTACTTATTATTTGAGCTGCACTGCCGTTAACAATAAATAAATTGTATAGGCCAAGATAACTAAGGTAGTTTAGTCAGTAGCTAAAACTAAAAGCATTGTTAAGAAGTGACATGGTTTTCATTATTGTTATCTATAAAGTCTCCTAATTTACTAAACGAGTCTCTCGGTCTGTCCACTGTGCTGGAGAGACACAGTCACACATGCAAACACGTTGTTGATCAGACAGCTTTCTTTATTGTGATTATTCAGAGCTAAAAGCATTTATAGGCTTAGCCAAGCACCTGGTGTCATGTACATCTGTTACTACAAAGGGCATCAACCCTTTTAACATCGTGCAAAAGGAAGATTGGAAGTTGGACAGGAAGTGTTAGCACGAGAGAGCGGGGGAGAGAGTGAGTGAGAGAGAGAGAGAGAGAGAGTGAGACAGAGAGAGAGAGAGAGACAGAGAGAGAGAGAGAGAGAGAGAGAGAGAGAGTGAGAGTTAGCACATTAAGATCAGGTCCAAGAGGAATAAAGGAAGATGGCGGTGAGGACGATTTAGCACGATAACATCAGATCCACGCGGAAGAGAGTGGAATCAACTTATTTTATATATAATAAAAATCCCTGAGCTGTTATCGCATTAAATTCTGCTTTTTTCCAACCCCAAGTTTTCCAAGTCGAGAAATTATTATTATGAATTTAGGCAACAATTATAATTTTGTTTTTAAAACTAATCAATATATATAATATAAAAAACAGACATTTTATGTAGTTAAACACGTGATGATTAATGACAGTATATCAGTGTATGTTCCTGGTCTGAGGAGAATATATACTGTATATACTGTGTAGAACTTAATAATGAACGCTTGACGCTGTGCACTTTTTGATCCTTTTGGCTTTCCATACCGAGGTAACTAGCGGGGCACGAGCTCATTTGCTGTAAACCCCACCCAGGCGCCTCTACTCCGTCCTCTGTCTTCACGCCGTGTGTTTGATCTGAGACAAATTTATCGAATTCAATTCAGTTTGTATTTATTTTAAAATAAATATTTTCCAAAACATTGCAGTGTTGCTTCCACGCTAGCGAGGCGCACGTGAGTGAATTAGCACAAAGCAGTGCGCGTGATGTGTAACCGCCACTCGGGTTTCCATGGCGACGGCCGCCTTGTGTTTGTTTCCCTCGCTGTGGCTCCTGTAGATCAGAGGAACAAAAATAAAACAATAACAAACAAAAATGTCAAAAAATATATATTCTTGATATGAAATATTCCAAATACTTAAAAAGTTTATTATTATTTTTAATCTGCCTCTTTCTACACTTTACCGGAACATTTTGCATAAAACAAACTTTAATTCCTGTTTTATCATATCATGTTTTCTTTCTATAGGGGTGTTTGTTATTTTACACCAAGGGCGTAGGTTTGCTCTGGACATTGGTGGGGACCTATGACTCCAACTAATACCCCATCCCCCAATCCCCTTTTCCACCCACCAACCACCAATCCCCTGCCCCACCTACCAACCTCCCACCCCAACTATGTCCACTGAATACATGTTTTTCTTAATATGGTGCGAAATCACTTTACATTAATACTAGCAATGCTTCGATTGATATTAATCCACTCGAAATGCAATTCATTAAGTTAAATTAAGGAATAGTGTAAAGTTACAGCACAGGTGTTTAGGTTCTGTCACCTGACAAAACAGGATAAACACATGCCATTTAAACAACAATCATTTTATTTCACTTTTTCTGAGTCTTAGTATGCAAACCTCGAATCAAATCATTAATGTTCGCCAAGTAAGTGAATGCATTTTAAAAACTATTTTTCTGAAGTGGATTGTCTATTGGTGTCAACAAAATTCTAGCCATATGGCAATATTAGTATATTAGCCAGTGGTGTCAAAAGTATTCACATTCATTACTGGAGTAGAAGTATAGATACTAGGGTTCAAAAATACTTCTTTAGAAGTTGAAGTATCAACCCAAGCTTTTTACTTAAGTAAAAGTTTAAAAGTACTGGTTTCAAAACTACTTAAAGTATAAAAGTAAAAGTACCGTGAGGGGCGACAAAAGCAATAATGTCTCGCTTTCTGATCATGCAACGGGGGGGGGGGATTGGGGGGGGGGGGAGATGGCGTTGTGCGCGTTCTGATCATGTGACGGGGGGGGGCTGGGCGTTGTGCGCGTTCTTATCATGTGACCGGAGGGGTTGCGCGTTCTGATCATAAAAATAGAGTAACGAGGCTGTTTTTAAAAAGTAAGGAGTAGAAAGTACAGATAATTGCTTAAAAATGTAAGGAGTAGAAGTAAAAAGTCGGCTGAAAAATAATTACTCCAGTAAAGTATAGATACCCAAAATTCCTACTTAAGTAAGGTAACGAAGTATTTGTACTTCGTTACTTGACACCTCTGATATTAGCTTATCAATTTCTTTCACAATACTGATTTCTGACAAACAGTCATTAGATTAGGAGACTGACAGGGATCATATTTATACTTTTACATTTAGCTGTTTAATCTGCTGTTAGTTTTAAGTCCGTATTCACAGACTATATCCTGGCCTGCTGTAATGAATGCGCGTCCACTGCATTTGGCGCTGCTTGTATCTGAACGCAGCCATAGTCTATCACATGATAGCAGGGAAAGGCACAGCCAATCAAAATGTTCATATTTGTTTTGGGGGCGGGAGGACTCAAGGAGAGAACGTGATTTATCTCTTTCTGCGTGTCTAGGTTAATGTTGACAGAATTATTGGTTATTGTAAATTATTGGTGGGGACATTTCAATGGTCGGAGGATATTGGTGGGGCCCCTGTTTTACACAAACTCAATAATTATTTCATGATAATTTACAACAAATAAATAAATAAAACAATTGAAATGTTTATACATTTCTTAAGATTCTTTGACATAAATTTAATCCGAATATATCATTAGCAGTGTAGCCCGTAAAGTTCAGAGCATTTTATCTATTATTTGTTTAGCTGTTTTTTGTTTGTTTGTTTGTTTAATAAACATATATATGGTTCAGGATTGTGCAGTATAGAGTTTCAATATGATGAATTTTATTACATTTTAACCAACTATACAAACATGACTGAAAAAACAACCTAAACATTGGGTCACAGAGGCAAAAAAAAATAGCACAGATACACACAGGTTTTCATGGGTGTTTTAAGTTGTTTCTATGTCCAAAAACATAATAATAATAATACGCTTATTTTGAGTTCTAAAATTTTTGCGACGTCATTCCCATATTCCGGTAGTGGTAAAATTAGCATGTTATAAAATTAATAATAACTTTTATTCCACCTGATATACTGTATATATGAAAACCCAAAAGCACAGTTTGATGTCTGAAGCCTCCTCATTAACACACACCGGCAAGGCTTCAATATAAGCACACACACACACACACACACACACACACACACACATATATATATATATATATATATATATATATATATATATATATATAAATTAGCATATTGTGATAAAGTTCATTATTTTCTGTAATGTACTGATAAACATTAGACTTTCATATATTTTAGATTCATTACACACAACTGAAGTAGTTCAAGCCTTTTATTGTTTTAATATTGATGATTGTGGCATACAGCTCATGAAAACCCAAAATCCCTATCTCAACAAATTAGCATATCATGAAAAGGTTCTCTAAACGAGCTATTAACCTAATCATCTGAATCAACTAATTAACTCTAAACACCTGCAAAAGATTCCTGAGGCTTTTAAAAACTCCCAGCCTGGTTCATTACTCAAAACCACAATCATGGGTAAGACTGCCGACCTGACTGCTGTCCAGAAGGCCATCATTGACACCCTCAAGCAAGAGGGTAAGACACAGAAAGACATTTCTGAACGAATAGGCTGTTCCCAGAGTGCTGTATCAAGGCACCTCAGTGGGAAGTCTGTGGGAAGGAAAAAGTGTGGCAGAAAACGCTGCACAACGAGAAGAGGTGACCGGGCCTTGAGGAAGATTGTGGAGAAGGACCGATTCCAGACCTTGGGGGCCCTGCGGAAGCAGTGGACTGAGTCTGGAGTAGAAACATCCAGAGCCACCACCGTGTACAGGCGTGTGCAGGAAATGGGCTACAGGTTGCAAATTTTGCATGTCATACGGAAATCAAGGTGCCAGAGTCTGGAGGAAGACTGGGGAGAGGGAAATGCCAAAATGCCTGAAGTCCAGTGTCAAGTACCCACAGTCAGTGATGGTCTGGGGTGCCATGTCAGCTGCTGGTGTTGGTCCACTGTGTTTTATCAAGGGCAGGGTCAATGCAGCTAGCTATCAGGAGATTTTGGAGCACTTCATGCTTCCATCTGCTGAAAAGCTTTATGGAGATGAAGATTTCATTTTTCAGCACGACCTGGCACCTGCTCACAGTGCCAAAACCACTGGTAAATGGTTTACTGACCATGGTATTACTGTGCTCAATTGGCCCGCCAACTCTCCTGACCTGAACCCCATAGAGAATCTGTGGGATATTGTGAAGAGAAAGTTGAGAGACACAAGACACAAGAATCTGCAAAAGGATTCCCGACCAAGTATTGAGTGCAGAACTGAACATAATTATTTGAAGGTTGACTTTTTTTGTATTAAAAACACTTTTCTTTTATTGGTCGGATGAAATATGCAAATTTTTTAAGATAGGGTGTTACGACCCCCGGTCTAGGGTCAAGGGACGCAACAAAGAAAATAATAAAATTATTATAAATAAAGGAACTCTGCAACCAAGAATTCAGTGCGTGAGTTTTTATTGTTATACTGTACACACGCACTTACACATACAGGAAGCTCTGGGCTTCAGGATTGAGCCAAGCCAAAACAATAAACAAAACCCCCCCTCTATCTCCACCCTCAAGCTAACTAAACTACCAAAAGAAAAGAATATAAATCAAAATACAGCAACTAAACTAGCTAAACTAAACCTAGCTACTTACAAAAACAGGAGAAAACAGGGGACAACAAAAATGGCGCTCAACCCCTACTGCTTCCTTGTAACTATGTACAAAGAACAAAACAATATATATACACAATATTTACAATGAAAAAGAAAGAAACTATATACAACAGGAACACTTCCATCCACGCTAACACAAAAACAATAAAGAAAACCCAAAAACAACAAACAGGAAGGAGAGAGGCAAGGCACGACACACAGGCTCTCTCTCCCACCAACCAAACAAACAATAACACACACACACACACACACACACACAATCACTCAAAACAAATATCAAAATAACAAACAAATACACACCAACACTTCCACACTTCAACACTTCCACACTTCAACAATCAACTAATCACTTCGAGCACGTAAGTCATACACCAGGCATAAGTCGCGCACTTCCTGCTTCCACTCGTCAGCTTAAGAAGCCACGCAGATCCACTGTCAGCCAATCGCGGCGCACGTCACGGCACGTTCCATCGGGGCGGGGCTTCCTGTGAAAAGGAGAGCGGGAGAGAGAGAAAGGGGGGAGAGATCGCGCACGCGCCGCTACCCGCCGTCGCGCATGCGCACATACCCGCACTACACACACATACGTGCACTATACCTCTGCACGTAACATAGGGATTTTGGGTTTTCATGAGCTGTATGCCACAATCATCAATATTAAAACAATAAAAGGCTTGAACTACTTCAGTTTGTGTGTAATGAATCTAAAATATATGAAAGTCTAATGTTTATCAGTACATTACAGAAAATAATCAACTTTATCACAATATGCTAATTTTTTGAGAAGGACCTGTGTGTGTGTGTGTGTGTGTGTGTGTGTGTGTATATATTTAGTCGTTGACCTATGCTGTGTTTTTTTTTAACCAGAATCACTGCTTTTATTTGCTGTATTTGATTTTGACGTTGTTATCTAGTCTATATAAGGGTATGTAGATTTTAAGATAATACAATGAAAAATCTAAATTGTAGAAATAGCTAATGTGCTCAAAACAAAGTTCTAACCCTTTTTCCATCCACTTTGTAACGCTCAGAATTATTATTTGAGCTAATTACACTAAATAGGGGTCTAAGATCTAAAAACGGGTTAATCTCCCTTACTTCCGGTATTGCGCAACCTTCGCGGAGCAAGGAAAGACGGACACAACAAGAACTTCCAAAACCAAACCCAAGTGTATTATTTACAAAAGACAAACAAACAAATGAAGTGCAACGAAAAAACAATATATACAAAATATAAACAAATATATACAATGTCAGTAGTGTGTGTGAGTGTGTGAGTGCGTATGTATGAATGTCCAAGTCCGTGTTATTGTAAGATGGGGATGGTATACAGGAGAGATGGTTCGTTCTCACCAAGAAATGATGGTAAATCCGGGAGAACGAAGAAACGGAATGAGAAGGGTACTGAATGGCAATCCGGTAAAGTAATCCGACAAACGTCCAAACAGGCTCTCTCTCTCTCAAAACTGCAGCGCGCTGTCTCATCTCTCCGTACACAGCGCTGCTTTCTTCATCTCCCCGTGTTGACTGTTGTGCCGGTTCCGGCTTTATACCGGCACACGTGACCTGATAGGTCATCAGGGTTCCCTCGCGGCACAGCTGCGCATGCGCGCGAGAGCTTAACCCCGGAACCAAGGCACCGTTGCCATGGGGACGAAAATAACCGACAGGGGTCAGTTTGTTGATGCAGGTGAGCAACATTAGCTCCTTCCCTTTTCCCCTGCTGTTTAACCGCCCCTTTATGTGGCCGCGCTACATAGACCCCCCCCCAGCCTCCGGCGTGTGAGGAGAGGACCGCACTAGCGCTTTTTTTGAACCACTTTCTCGGCTTAGTGGGTTGCCTCCAGATCTAGTGTCAGTCCATTGGTTCTTTTTAGAGTCTTTTAGCAGGACCCTCCCACTGGGCACTAGCTCACCTGACAAGTCTTTGATGGGCAGAGGAAAGAGATGGAGTCCATCGCCAAACCAGCCCGCCCGGTAGCTCTGGCACCTCGAGCTGCCGGGAACTGTGGTAGCTGGCTTCTTTGGCATGCTGACCTGTTGATGGTGTTGTCTCTTCCTCTGCTGTGATCTTGGTGTCGGTCGGTTCTGTATCAGTGGCTGGGTCTGTGGAGTGTTGTTGGGTGGTAGGCTGCTCCAGCGGCCCCTGGTTCGCTTAGCCTCCCTCTGGGTGTTCTGGCAGACCTCGCACGCACCCACGTACCGCCAGACGTCCTTGCGGATGGTGGGCCACCAGGCGACGTCTAGGAGGCTTAGTAGGGTTTTTAGCCCCCCCCGGTGGCCACCCGACGGCTTTTGGTGAAAGTCTTGTAGGTACGTCTGGACGTTTGTAGGTGGGACTACCAGCTGGAGTGCTCCTCCCTTCTTCCTCGGAACTCTACAGTGTAACGCCCCCTGGTGGTGTTCGAAAGAGACACCCTGGTTCTGGGTCGCTCCGACATCGACCACCGTGGCTATTAGCGCCACCTGGAGACCTTCCCGCTGTGGCGGTTCCACCTCCGCGAGGTCTCTGGGAGGGGCGGCTGACCGCTCCGAGGTAGGTTGAGGAGGTTCGGCTTTGGTTGGCACGGCGTAGTAGAGCTGAGAGGGTGCAGAGAGGGGCTGGGCGTTGGACGGTCCAGCTTGGGCCAGAGTAGAAGTGGGCAGTGGTGCTCCTTTCTTCTCATTCTCCTGGTTGTCCTTCTCAAGTGTTGCAACGGTTGGACGATCAGCTGAATGTAGAGCTGGAGGTGGAGAAGACGCCGCGGAGTGTGCTACAGATCTGAGGGTGGTGGGCGTGTTAAAGAGGCGCAGCTTCTTCATCTGTTTCTCCCAGACGATATCACGGCGCAGGAAACAGTCCGCTACTGCTTTCTCCAGTTTCCCTAGCGACTCTCGGCAGTAGCGCTCCAGCTCATCTAGCTTGGTGTCTACTGCCTGTCGAAAACTGAGTTCACGGTTTAAGCTGCTGTCCATGGAGTCTCGGAAATTCCTCTCCAACACACCCACATTTTCAGTCATAGCCACTACATCCCCTTTACATTGCTCAAGTTCAGAACGCATCGTTTTTAAACTATCAGACATATTAGACACAAGACCCTCAATGTTATCATGTCTATCTGATACATATAATGAACTAAGCAATGATTTAGGATTACGCCTTGTCACAAATACACATTCCTCATCCAGTGTTTTACTACCGGCAACATAGTTGGCCCTCCCGGTCCTACTAGCATTAGCAAGCAAGTTAGCCTTAGCACTAGCCATGTTAGCGTCTATTTTGCTCCATGAATTCACACAACACCGGAAAATTACCCAAACAAATAGACTCCCCGTACGGGCCACCAATATGTAACGCTCAGAATTATTATTTGAGCTAATTACACTAAATAGGGGTCTAAGATCTAAAAACGGGTTAATCTCCCTTACTTCCGGTATTGCGCAACCTTCGCGGAGCAAGGAAAGACGGACACAACAAGAACTTCCAAAACCAAACCCAAGTGTATTATTTACAAAAGACAAACAAACAAATGAAGTGCAACGAAAAAACAATATATACAAAATATAAACAAATATATACAATGTCAGTAGTGTGTGTGAGTGTGTGAGTGCGTATGTATGAATGTCCAAGTCCGTGTTATTGTAAGATGGGGATGGTATACAGGAGAGATGGTTCGTTCTCACCAAGAAATGATGGTAAATCCGGGAGAACGAAGAAACGGAATGAGAAGGGTACTGAATGGCAATCCGGTAAAGTAATCCGACAAACGTCCAAACAGGCTCTCTCTCTCTCAAAACTGCAGCGCGCTGTCTCATCTCTCCGTACACAGCGCTGCTTTCTTCATCTCCCCGTGTTGACTGTTGTGCCGGTTCCGGCTTTATACCGGCACACGTGACCTGATAGGTCATCAGGGTTCCCTCGCGGCACAGCTGCGCATGCGCGCGAGAGCTTAACCCCGGAACCAAGGCACCGTTGCCATGGGGATGAAAATAACCGACAGGGGTCAGTTTGTTGATGCAGGTGAGCAACATTAGCTCCTTCCCTTTTCCCCTGCTGTTTAACCGCCCCTTTATGTGGCCGCGCTACAACTTCAACTTGGCCACCTCCTAATTCCCTCACACAAACCAGCTCTTTATAACACACCTGCTAGCAACTGGAGAGCATGAAGGCTAATATATAATACTTCCTCTCATTCATGTGAAATCAGTCAACGCCATCTTTTAGACCTGATACTCATGCTGTGTCTCATCACGCACCATAGTGTAAAAAGAACTAGGAAAAACCCACTGGTTTTCTAAAAAGCAGTTTGAAGCTCAGGTGTGGGAGCTCTGATCGTCACCACCTTGGCAGGAGCTGACTCCACCTAACCCCAGGAAATCCAAAAATGGCCAAAAAGGCTAAATGAAAGGAGCCTGTCTGTGATGCATATTAGACAACAAGTTCACATTAGCCACACCACAATTCTGCATAATTTTATGGATTAATATAATTTTAAATGATGTGTTACATAAAAATTCACACCCTCTACAATTGTGTTAAATTTTTAAGTGTCTGTAAAAATGTTGATTTCTGTTGTAAATTTAGACATTTTAACAGAGAGGTCTATGAGGGTCTAGTGTCAAGGAACTGCATGCTTTGGCACTTCCACGCTAGACTCATTTTTCTAAATCAGAGATTACCCCCACACATGTATAGAGGAAAGTGCTATCCTCACACTTCTTCATGCATTACTTTACAGATGCTTGTGATTGCCTAGTGTCTTCATGATTGACAGGAAGACTGAATAAACCCCTCCTCCTCAGAGAGCGAAAAAATTTTTTTGCTCCCTTGGATCATGGCTTACATCTTATTTGTTTAGATGTTTTGTAACTTTAGGTGAGGTCGATACAAAATCAACAAACAAAACCACAAACAAATTAAACAAATCACAAGATACACAACATACTGTACGAGTCCGGATGCATAAACAAAAATCAATCTGACACTGGAGACTCCTTCCATACATGATTAATAAACAACTAAGAAAATATTACAACTTTACCATCAGATGTTCACCATCAATCAAGAACAATATAGTATTAAAACAAGAACATTACAAAAAAAAATGTTTTTGTGATCTACTTTAAGAAGTGCAGTTGAAGAAAACCAACACTTTCTGATATACAGTAGCATATTCATTAATTCTACATAATTAGTCTCCTAGGTCCTAGCACCGTTTCTGCCTATCTAGCTGGAATTCAGGACACCGGCATGGACGCCAGCGCCGCATATCGGCACAAAGTGCCATTTTTGCCAAGTAAGAAGACCAGATGAAACATTTTTTATTATCACCCAGCCTCTTGGGTAACTCCGATGAGCTACCAGTGCTCCACTGCTTCCACATGGTCCCTTTTTTACAATCTACAATTACTTATCCTCCTTCCTCCAGCTTGAGTTTATTAACTGGTAAAAATGTTTTCAGTAATGGATGGATGGATGGATGGATGGAGTCCTAGATTATGTGGTATAAGCCATTACCATAAAAACCATAACATATAAGAAAGAGACCATTAACATAACTCTTGAGAACTTGTGTACTTTGTAGCATAGCAGTACAAGCATTTGGGATTAATTTCAAAATGAACAACATTCCTGTTAGACTAGAAGGATATAGACTCGGCTATCGGTACATATTAATTATAGTTCATAAAAGCAGACTTTGTGAACTCATGGCTTAAGGCAACTCGCATGAGAAATTCAATTCGGGGAAAAATGAAGTCCACACAGGGCCGCAGATTGTTCCCACACAGTCTTACGTTTCAGAAGTAATCAATATATTTGCCTTTCTGACAAATTGGAGAGCGCTTGAAGCTCAGCTAGCAGAATGTCTTCAGGGATTTAGTGTTTGCCACAACTGAAAGAAAGATTGCTGAGGTGGGTGCTTGATTGGGAAATTCTCCACAACAGATGCCCTACCGCACTGCGCAAACATCTCTAGGCGTGTTCTTTATGTATGTGTGTGTGTATCTGTGTTTAAGAGAGATTTCTTTCATACTCATATTTCAGCATGGAGAAACGGGCCGGCTTCTATTTTAGTTTACGGTCACCGCTTGTTACGTTAACGCGTTCTATGTAATCTTGTAATCTCAAGTATAAATGACTTGTGATTATAGACATTAAGAAGTAAATTAGAAGTGCTGATATATACGTTTGAAGTGTGTGTGTGTGTGTGTGTGTGTGTGTGTGTGTGTGTGTGAGAGGGACATACAGCTACAGCAGTCACATGTATTATTTTTTTTTATCACATATAGGTTTAAATGTAAATTATTACTACAGTTTTACACATTACACTATACAACATATATCCAACAAAAAATAACTGACAACTTGTTGCAGGTAATTTTACAGGGGAACCTTTGTTCATAATAATGCCCTCCCTTATGAATTTTTGTCTTTTGCAAGAAATCTGCATCTGCAATTCAAAGCATTTACGGCATACGAATGGACGTCCAGGAAGCGTTCAAAACTTTAAAGCCAGGCGAAGCGATGCTTGCGAATGAAAATGTTTTTTTCAGTCAGGGAAAGCTGTTTTGAAAGAGCCAACCCATGAAAAGCTGCATGATTTTCGCTTAGTTTTTTTTATAATATTGGTAATTTTTTTATATGAATATGAATTTTCACCTTAAGAACTCGTCTCCAGAAAGAGTTAATGAGTTAAATTTGTATGCTGAGATTCCTTGTTCATACTTTTTCTTAACGCATGTTTTTTTTTTTTTTTTAGATGTTGTAAAAGTTCTTTTCAGGTATAGAGAAAAAAATCTGCAGTAATTTGACCAAGTTTTTAAAAAATGTGAAAGGTACTTAAAATATAATGTTTGCACCAACATATCTGTGGTCTATTGGTGCCAGGAAGAGAGTGTGAAATAATTCTCATTTCCTCCAGGCCTTCAGCGTAAAATATAGTTTATTTAATGAAAATCTTTATTCAGTAAAACTCCAGGTGTTTAATATGCATTTTAAGTTGGGAATCATTTATTTACATATTGTAGAAATGTAAAAATAAAAGATCGGTTATTGTGGTTCAGGATTGACTTTACACCCTGATTTATGGTTGCACTTACTATACGTTCAGCTGCTGTAATTGGCCACTGATAGTTTTCAAGCAAGAATGAATGTTATCTGAAAAGGGCAACTTGTTGTGTCGATCCATCTGAGTTAAAAAGTGCGGCAAATCTTTTATTCAAGCAGAAAATAGAATGTATAATAGAAGTGTGTATGGTAGTCCTGTATCTTCATATAAATTCAAAGCAGCCATGCCAGAGAAAAGGAGAGAAACACTGACTGTTAGAGGTGGATGAAATACATACATACATACATACATACATACATACATACAGTACATACATACATACATACATACATACAGTACATACATACATACATACATACATACATACATACATACATACATACATACAGTACATACATACATACAGTACATACATACATACATACATACAGTACATACATACATACATACATACAGTACATACATACATACATACATACATACATACAGTACATACATACATACAGTACATACATACATACATACATACATACAGTACATACATACATACATACATACATACATACATACATACAGTACATACATATAGATATTGGATAAAGTACGTAGGATTGTATGTAGGATGTATTTAGGATTTATTTAAATTAACTTTTTTAAAGACAAATAATTAAGTTTTAAAGATGTATGTAGGATTGAATTAAACTACCTTTTAAAATAAAAATGCATAATTTTTCAACATAATCTCTCCTACCTTTTTAATATACTTTCTCCATCTGTCAACAAGTTTCCGTATTTCCTTATTAAAAAAAATGTTTTAGGATGAGCCACGAATGCACCACTGTCTTCACTTCTTCATCAGAATTGATTGAATCTTTGTCGTCATTGGACAGCTTTCAGGGGAGAAAACAGGTGAAAGTCCTTTTTTCTCAATGTTGTCATCAGCCATGGTATATACAGTATTGCCCTCTACACACTCTAATATTTAATTGGACCGGCTTTTACTTAGATTACAGCCATGGTTCGATAAGCTTATGCAAGGTCACAACGTATATTTCCATCCAGAGTAGCATTAGTTTCTTCCAATCCATGTGTGCTCCTTAAACCACTCTGTCACAGTTTGAGGCTGATGAAACCAGTGAAGAAAAAAATTAACACTTTTAGGAAAGAAAAATCTAATCTAATTAACATTTTTTAGGAAAGAAAAATCTAATCATTCAATACATTCAGGTAATCAGCTGACCTCATTTTCTGGGCACATAGGCTCAAGCTGCACTCATCAGATCTCACCGTGTGCAAGGAGATGTGTGTGGAAATGTTCTTTCTTTTACTATTAAACAAAGCAATGAGTTCTACTGTTGGTTATATTTTTTACGAATTGATTTCACTAACTGTTTAAGGTGCTCTCCAATTATGCCCATTTCTGACCTCATTTCTTGATGGTTCACCACTCTCCTTTTTTATTCATTCATTCATTCTCTATACCGCTTAATCCTGTGTTCAGGGTCGCGGGGGACTTGGAGCCTCTCCCAGGAGACTCCTTTTTTAATCTTTTTATAATACACAATATACATTTACTACAGTGGTGAATATATTTAGCTTTTAATACTTTAAATGTGTCTTTAATAAAAATTTGTACAGTATGTCAAATCTTTTTTTTTTATCATTTATTAATAATAGTAATAATAATTAAAAAAAATAATACAAAGTTGATATCTCAGAAAAGTGTACTGACATAATTGATCAAAAATATAGCTTCTATCCCACCATCACAAAGGATTAAGTAATATTCCCTAATTATTAAACCCTTGTAATAGGTGCCATACAAACATTCCTGCATGCCGTGATGCCATGATTTACTACATCTCTGACTATCATACTTCAACAATTCAAAGACAAAGACAGCAAAGTTCACGCTGCTATGAGACCACAAAAGTGTGTGAGTCAACACAATCCTCGAGCACACAGTCAGCTAGGAGGACTTCACAATGAGACTCAGCCTTTAAATCCTAAGAATGGTGTCTTTTCATGTTCAGACAACTGTGTTTGTACTATAAAGTTTAGATGTCTGAGCACCAAACTCTTATTAAGCTAGCTGGTTAGTGTTATTAATTATATTATCACAACAATAATAGTGAACTTAAAACATTAATTCGTTTTATATACTATACAGCTGATGTTATACAGTAGTTTATATGGTATATTTACAGTATATAGAAATATTTTATTAGTTAGAAATAACTGATTGATCTAAAAGTATACTTTTTATATTTTAAAAGTAAAATGTTGCTTATAATGACATATTTATATATTATATATTTTATATAAAAATATATTTATATATTTCTCACTGCGTTGTCGTTCATACTGCTTTTTACAAGGTTGCAGGGGCCTCGAGCCTATCTCAGGAAACTTAGGGCACAAGGTGGGGTACACCATGGAAGGGGTGTCAATACTTTGCAGGGCACACACACACTCATATGCTCATTCATTTTGGAAATGGCAACTAGAGTAATCTGCATGTCTTTGAACTGTGGGGGGAAACCGGAGTACCCAGAGGTAACCTGCCAAGCATGGCGAGTCCTGCAAACTCCATTCACACTCACCTGAGAGGGGAATTTTACCTGGACCCTGGAGGTCTATTTTATTCTATTCTATTATTTGATCAAAGCTACCAACCTTTTGCCATCCATATGCTGAAATATGGCCTACAACCATGGCCACCAAGACCTCCAACTTCCAATGATCTCAATTCAGGGGCCATATCCTTTCAGCTAAGCTGTCTATGTGGTCGTCATAGACTTGCAGTCTTCTTTAACTGATCTGTGAAGGCTAAATCAAAATGAGACAGTCAGGCCTATGGAGGATTTCCTATTTGCGTCCCCAGCTGTTTCCACTCTTAACTTTGCACTCTTATTGCCTAGTGATCTTCATTGCTGCAGGTGGTTGCGTTATGGAGCCAGACATTTCATTTTATCCCCCGTTTTTGAGGTATCACTTGTCACAGAAACCTCAGATGTTTCACCACTGTAGTGTAACAACACTTAACCATGCTTTATGAAAATCTGTCTTTCAGGCACCATGGCTTTTTATTATTTAATATTTAATATATTTTAATATTTAATAGTATCATTAACTATTCCATTGAGATGAAGCCCTGTACTTACATGTGAAACTCCTCTGATTCTGCGTTTGCTATTGTCTCTTCCCTGGCTTACAAAGAGTCTTGGGAGGTTGGGCTGCAAAGTATCCAACGTCGGATGCTTCACTGTCAGGGGAAAGAAGGCCACATTTGTCGGACGCATTTGAAGGAGCCTTCAATATGGGACAGCCTTAGTCACGACACTGTGACCCTAATGAATCATAGCCCCTGGACTCCATCACACACTCACACACCTAGCAAAGTATAAGGCTGAATCCCAATTCTACCCCTTAGCCCTACCCCTCCATTTGCCGCGTTCACGTGAAGGGGTAGGGGTGTCTTATTTCTCTTTTGGTTGGAGGTGTAGGGGGAGGGGGGAAGGGCCAGATAGCCCTCCAAACGAAGATTTTTCGGGACCTCACTTCAAACGAAGGGCTAAGCGAAATTTTCAACATGGCTGCTCACTCGAGCAAGCAGACCCATAAATGTTAATTTTTGCCATTAATAAAGATTTTTATGACAAGTTTTCATTATATGTATATTACCTTTAGTCTTGTGTTTGTGTTTATGGTGATGTTCTGTAAAGAAACGTTTGCAAAAAAATCGCTAAAGTATGCTAGTGGATAGCACAGATTGCATGATATTACAAATATATATTTTTATGTCACGTACACTTTACTGCATGCTACAAACAAATATGAAAGTTCAGTAGCACGCAGAGGTGGAAAGAGTAATAAAATTTTGTACTCAAGTACAAGTACTGTTACTTCAGTGAAATTTTACTTAAGTACAAGTAAAGTTACCATTATAAAAATCTACTCAACTAAAAGTAAAAAGTAGCTCATTAAAAAATGTACTCAGAGTAAAAGTTACCGAGTTACTTTTTTATTTTTATTTTTTTAATAGCGGGGGTGAGATGAGGCATTCTAGCATAGTTCCAAAAAAGATGAGCAGATATAAATCTCAAACTAGTTGTTTTTAACTGAAGTTTCTTGTGCTTGAAAATCAAAGTGGTCACTTAAATATGGTGTTACGTCCCAGTCTAGGGTCATACAGCAAAAGACTGGTGCAGGGTTCTATTTTAAACTGTATGGAAATGGTGGTATATGGCAGAAAGAACTAGATCCAATCATTAACTGATGAAAAAATGAGGTTTTTATACACACACACACACACACACACACACACACACACACACACACACACACACACACACACACACCAGGAGGAGGATCAGATTCAGGACGGACCCAGGCCAAAATAATAAACAAAATGGTATTTATATTTAGTAGCTAGATTACCTGCAAAAAAAAAAACACAAACAAAAATACAGGTACCTTCCCAGACTCCCTAAACCTATATAAACTATATAAAATATAAACCTAAGCTAAACTATATAAAATACCTGGCTCAAAAAAGTCTCACAGTCTAATATTTCACTGGATTGTTTTAGCTATGATTAAGCTGTGGGACTGCTTTGATAACCTTATATATATTATGTATATATAATTTTATCACCCCCCCCCCCATCATTCCGTACAATAAGGTAATCAGCTATCTTTATTTTATTCCTGAGCAAATAAATTCCCAAATAAACTCCCTCTTCCAAAAATAAATGGCAGCCACGCCCCTGCTACTAGTGAGTGCACAGACATACAGTGAAATCATCTACAAATATATACAAAGACCAACCAAACCATAGGGACAAAGCAATAATCAAAGTCAATTGGAGGCAAAAAGTCAAACCAGAATACACAACCAAATGTCAAAACGCCAAAATCACAACCTCTTTCATCTTTCGCGCGTCTCTCTCCAGTCGCGTTAGTCGATGACGTCACTCAGGGCGGAAGCGACCGTGTGGAAGGTCAGGATGATGCCGATGTCAGAAAACCTGGAGTGGAGTCTGGATCGGCGCGCGACCAGGACATGATACACACACGCGGCGCAACGGAGCATTTATACAAAGCATAATATTTTTTTATTGTTTTATCATTTTCATTCATTTATTTTTTACTCAGTAGCGAATATGATTAAAAATGTAGCGAATTACAATACTTCAAACAAAACGTACTTAAGTAAAAGTAAAATTACAGATTTTTAAAACTACTTTAAAAAGTAGAAATACACAAAAAAGCACGCGAAAAAAACGCAAGTAAATGTAATTCGTTACTTTCCACCTCTGGTAGCACGGCAGTTTGCCGAGCATTTGATAACGCATTGTTTGTTTTGCTTACGGCCATATGTGTACATGTAAATGAACGGTGCTTACACTATTCTTACTTATTGCAACGTGACCACAGTTTTGTAACTTATATTCTGTATAGGGACGGCTGAGGAAACTCGAAGGCTCATCCGTTTTCGTGGTGAAAATTAGCAACTTTTTTAAAAATCGAAATCGAACAGTGAGTAATCTGTCTCTTATTGCAATGTGTGATAAACATCGGCGCATGTCCTCTGACGTAACATTAGGAACTAGCGACAATGTATGATGACGTATAACAGTGTTGTAGTGGTGTCCCATTTCTTAGGGGAAATATTTGAACCTTCCCCTTTCCACTTCGTTTCAAGGGACAAGGGGAAGGGGCGAGGAGTAGGGGAAGGGGTAGAAAATAGAATTGGGATTCAGCCTAAGTGTAGGGAAAAGTATGAGATACTCTCACTTCTATAATATCCTGTTTCTTGTTTAACATTCATGTAGATGATTGGGATTAGGTCTCACATTTCTGGATTCACTAAATTACTTTGGTGTTAAACAAAAAATAAATAGACCAACTCCTAATGTGCTAGATTTTATTATTTCCCATGGTCTAGATGTCACTAATATAAAGTGATGATATCACAGATCATCACCTCTTAGAATATGTTCTACCTGTAGAACAGATTAGCTGTTTCCACCTCGTTATCGATTTGGTAGAAATATTAATCCCACCATCAAAGACAAATTCACAGGTAATCTGCCGGATCTGTCTTTACTTTTTACTAAATGCAGATGATCTAGATGAATTGGCTAACAGCATACACACTATTTTTACAAGCACACTAGACACTGTTGCCCCATTAGATTAAAAGATATCTGCAGAGGACTTCCATCACAGTTAAGTAGTGAGAACTTTATGAATTTCTTTAATGAAAAGGATAGTATCAATAAGTAAATAATGGATATTTAACCTGTGACAGCATCTTGTGATCTAGTTCAGGCTAAAGCTCCACATCTAGATTTTCAAAGCTTTACAGTTATAGGACAGGAAGAGCTGTACAAACGTACAGTATCACCTCGGCTAAATCAACAACATATTTGTTAGATTCAATCCCAACTAGATTACTAAAAGATGTGATACATACAACTGGAGAGCCGATTCTAAACATTATAAATTTTTCACTATATTTACAGTAGATCACGTCCCTAAATCTCTAAATTTGGCAGTTATTAAACCTCTTCTTAAAAAACCTAGCCTAGGCCTTAATATATAATAACAAATTACAGTCCAATTTTAAACCTCCCATATTATATAAAAAAATAATAGAATAGGTGTTGTCAGCTCAAATATGTGCATTTTTACAGGAAACAATATCTTCAAAGAATTTCAGTCAGGTTTCAGGCCCCATCATTGTACATTGCACTAGTTAAAATAACAAATGACTTGTTCTTAGCTTCAGACCAAGGCTGCATCTCAATAATCATCTTACTTGATCTTAGTGCTGCTTGATCTTAGACCTGAGCGTAATATTAGACACCAACTTGTCCCATAAAAATCATATTTCTAATATTACAAAACCAGCCTTTTTCCACCTTAGAAATGTTGCCAAGCTTAGGAAAATTTTGGCCGTATCTGATGCAGAAAAGCTGGTTCATGCATTCATGACCTCAAGACTGGACTATTGTAATGCATTACTAGGTGGTTGTCCTTCTGTCATGGTTCGCTACTGTGAAAGATGGACACAGGATGCAGGATGAATTCCACGATCTCGTCTTTATTGATAATCTTAACAAAAAGCCTTTAAAGGGTATAATTGCAAAGAAAAAACTCTCTCTCGTCGGGCCGGGTCTGCAGGCGCCTTTTCTGAGATACTCGGGAACATGTAACTGAACAAAAAAACTAAGCAACTAAAAGTACTGGATAATACACAACCCAATGTCTGTGGTCGGATTCCGACTTTGAATAGTGCTCCGCCTTGACCTTGAAAAGGCTGTCTTTCAGCATGCTCTAGTCCCTGCAGACACCGCTTATTCCTGAGAGGCAAAGAGTGAAGGCATAAAAAGACATGAGTCACACCAAGCAGACACACAACAAGTAACACAACAGTGAACGGACAGGGACCTACGGGTTCGGCCAGTTTAAGTAGTGACACACAGGGGAGAGACAGGTGAAACTAATTTGACATTACTGGGAGACATACCAACGTAGACACACTAGGGGGAGACAAGGTTGCGGCTCAGTAATCCGGAGAACCGGCACCCAACTCCTCTCCTCCGGGCCGTAACCCTCCCAATCAACGAGATATTGAAGGGCCCCTCCTCTCCTTCGTGAGTCTATCATTCTCGTCACCCTGAACGTTGGGGCGCCCTCGATCTCCACCGCCCCGGGGAGCGAGGGCTCCGACACACCCTCGTCTAGTGGTCCCCGGATCACTGGCCTAAGAAGGGAGACATGGAAGATAGGGTTAATGCGCATATGGTTAGGAAGTTGCAATTTAAAGGAGACAGGATTGATTTGAGAAAGAATGGGGAAAGGACCAATGTATTTGGGGGATAGCTTACGACAGGGGAGGTGGAGGTGAAGGTCCCGTGTCGAGAGCCATACCCGATCGCCTACCTGGAGCGGAGGGCTTTCCCTTCGTCGTCTGTCAGCAAATTTTTTAAATCGAACTACCGCTTGTGAGATTCTTGTGTGTGCATCCCCCCAGACTGTTTCCGCTCGTTTAAACCACTCATCCACCATGGGCACATCGGTGGGGGTGGCATCCCATGGAGAGAGCGGCGGCTGATGCACAAGCACACACTGAAACGGCGTTAGGCTGGTAGCGGAGTGATATAATGAATTTTGCGCGTACTCTGCCCAGATTAAACAGTCTGCCCATTCGTGCTGTCGGCTGCTACAGTATGCTCGGAGGTACCTCCCGAGTTCTTGGACAGCCCGCTCTGCCTGCCCATTCGACTCGGGGTGATAGTCCGACGTTAGGCGGACAGTGGCATCTGGAGATTCAGTAGACAGAGGCCAACCATACGAGGATCCTGAGGCATCCACAGAAGAACCACCTCCAGCTGTATTCTGCTTCATGATGGTTTGGAGCTACACACACACTGCTCATTAACTCCCATAAAAGCACTATATAAATAAAATGCAATTGAATTGAATTGTTTCCTATCCTGATTCTGTTCACCTACTGTACATCATGCTGTTTGTCAATCACCTGACACTTGACTGTTTACAGGTTTTTATTCTTCCTTTTGTATTCGTTTTGATTACTGAGTTTAGTAAAGTTCATTCCTCTGACCTTGCATCTGGTTTTAATGTCGTTATGCATTTTGTGTAAAAGCTACAGTAAACAATTTGTAGGTTTCTGGGCTCAAAGTCTTCTGACTATATGTCACTATCTGCCTGTTTCTCTCTATCCTTATTTGCTGGATGAGTACAGGAGCCAAATCGATTACATCATGTCTCATCTCTCCTTACAAGCCTATTTACTGTGTTTTTTTCTTTATTAATTGATGGCTAATCGATGAAGTTGCTCAGACTCTGAAATTCATGCTCTCCCCAGGCCTGTTCAGACTCCTGTAACATCTCATGTCCTTCACAATAGATTAAATGACACTTGGGTGGCACAGGTGGGGGTGAAGAGGAACAGAAAGATGAACTTAGTGACTAAAACCAGAACCTGATTCAAATGCAAATCCATAAACACTGTTACCAACATTTTAAACAGGGAAGCAACTCTAAAACCAGCAACTCTATGAATAAATGATGGCAGCTCTGTGACCAGAGTCAGCCAAGACTATTGAGTATGTGAATAAAGAGATAAACCTAACACGATGGCGCGGCCACGTCCAGACGCCTTCCTGATCGCTCCAAAGCAGCGTCTGTACCACCTGAGGCAGTTGAGGAAGTTTGGGGTTTCCCCTGCTGTCCTTAAGGCTTTCTACTCGGGTGCTGTTGAGAGCATCCTAACACAGAACATTTCATCCTGGTTTGGGAATAGCTGTATACAGGACAGGAAAGCCCTCCAGAGAGTGATCCGGGCAGCTGAACGCTGCTGCAGGTTAACTCTCCCCTCCATGCAGGACATCTACACCAGGAGATGTAAAACCAGGGCAGCTCGTATCATTAAGGACTTGTCGCACCCCAATAACGGACTGTTCAAACTTCTGCATTCAGGCAGAAGGTTCCGGGTCATTATGGCCAAAACGGAGAGACTCAGGAGGAGTTTTTATCCACAGGCGATTAGACTCCTCAACCATGATGGGTCACTCTCCCATTCATAGGACTGGTAACAGTTCACCCACACACTGCTGTGCTGACATTCCACACTGCACACTGCACTTTAGTCTGGACTGTAAGCATCACTTGCACTAACATCTTTATCCTGCTCAGATACACACTTTATTATTATGTTTACATTTGCACCTTTTTTTTTTTTTTTTTTTTAATTTCTATTTCTATTTATAGATTATTTCTTTTCTTTTGTTTCTTGTTATTTGCACAAAGTAGGAGCGGTTCAGGATACATTTCACTGCGTGTTGTACTTGTATAACTATGCATGTGACAAATAAAGAATCTTGAATCTTGAATCTTGAATAAACAGGCAAAAGTGTACAGGAGCTGTCATCATGGCTGAGAACAGAACTGAATATGAATACAGACCAGTGAGAAAAAAACAGTAAACCCAGTCAGTTCTTAAAGATAACACTGAAAAAAGTATGGCTTGATGGATGTCAGGGATGTGCTCTAAGAGGTTGTGTATCAAATGTGTTAAACCACTATGCATGCAGTGTGTTTAACAATAGACTGGTGTTGTAAACCTTTCCAGAGGACTAGCTGATGAGCAATCAAGAAGCACAGAGCCAATGTTCAGCAAGAAAATATTACATTTATTGAGCACACCGAGTGCAATCTGTAATCTCAATTTTTGTAATTCCAAGCATAGCTTCACCTTTTTCTTGGCATGCAACATATCAATCATACCCTAGTTTCTTCTCAAAACTTGGATGATCTGCATAGGAGAACTTGAGGAACTCGTGCCTTCTGTGATATACTGTATTATTTGTCTTGGATGATGCCATGTTTTGCTAGCAACCCTGAGTTTTATTTGTATTTGCCTTGCTACCTGATTGGTCTAAAGGTAAATTAAAAATAAGGAACAAAAGAAGAATGTGATGGACATCAGTTATAGCTTAGAGTTGAAATTTGCTTATGGTTGAGAAAAAAGGTCAGTGTAGGGGAACTTTGTGGAGAGACAAAAAAGATGCAAAGATGGCAGTGGTAGCACCTAACACTAACGGTGCCATTCAAGATTCAATTCCATTCAAGATTCAAAGAACTTTATTAGTCCCAGAGGGAAATTGCGTAACCTAACTACTGAATCAGGAAACCGCGCACCCAGAGGCGGTGTTTATCACGACTTGAGGAAAGTTTTAGCGAAACTCCATCAACACATTCAATTCAACACACGAGGAGAGCGGCTGCTCGACCACTGCTACAATTCCTTCCGGGATGCGTACAAAGCCCTCCCCTGCGCGCCATTCGGCCAATCAGATCACCGCTCCATTCTCCTTCTGCCTGCCTATAGATTCCAATCAGATTCCATGTTACAGGACTGTTTTGATCACGTGGACTGGGAAATGTTTCAAATGGCAGCGGACAGCATTGATGAATACACAGACTCAGTCTGCGGATTTATCAGGAAATGTGTAGATGATGTTGTACCATCCAAAACAGTGAAAATTTATCCAAACCAGAAACCATGGATAAACAGTGATGTTCGCATGGCACTGGCAGCACGGAACTCTGCCTTTGCCTCCGCTGACACATTGGAATATAAACACGCCACCTACCAACTCCGGAAGACTATTAAATCTGCGAAACGTGAGTACAGGGACATAGTGGAACAACAATTTGATGATCCTCGAAGAATGTGGCAGGGACTGAATACAATCGCGGACTTCAGAGGGAAAACCAGCACACCGCAGACCACGGCCTCTCTGTGTGAGGATCTAAACGTATTTTACGCTAGATTCGACACAGCGAACACCACGAGACTGGACAGGGAACGCATCATGGATGATGTCAGTGCGCACAGTGTCTGAAGAAGATGTAAGGAAGTGCTTCAGACAGGTGAACGCACGCAAAGCCGCTGGTCCTGACGGAATCCCCAGCCGTGTCCTTAAATCATGCGAGGCTCAGCTGGCTGGAGTGTTCATGAACATCTTCAACCTCTCCCTCTCTCTGTCTGTAGTCCCAGCCTGCTTCAAAACGGCCACCATAGTCCCTGTACCCAAATCTTCCACCATCACATCCCTGAACGACTGGCGACCAGTAGCCCTGACCCCCATCGTGAGCAAATGCTTGGAGAGACTGGTCAGGAACTTCATCTGCTCTGCGCTGTCGGACTCACTGGACCCTCTACAATTCGCATACCGCCACAACAGGTCCACTGATGACGCCATAGCTCTGACTCTCCATACTGCCCTCACCCACCTGGAGAAGAAAGACACGTACAGTATGTGAGAATGCTGCTTGTAGATTACAGCTCTGCATTCAACACCATCATTCCCTCGAAGCTGGACAGGAAACTACAAGATCTAGGATTGAGCAGCTCTCTCTGCAGCTGGATTCTCAACTTCCTGTCCGACAGATGGTCAGACTGGACAGTATCACCTCATCCTCTGTCACAATGAACACTGGTGCTCCACAGGGGTGTGTACTGAGCCCTCTACACATACGACTGCATGGCCACTAGCAGCTCCAACATCGTTGTGAAGTTTGCGGACGACACAACAGTGGTGGGTCTCATCACCAACGGCGATGAGACGGCATACAGGGAGGAGGTCAGTGCCCAGGAGAATCATCTCTCCCTCAATGTCGGAAAGACCAAAGAGCTGATAGTGGACTTCCGGAGGTGTAGAGGTGCACATTCCCCCATCATCATCAACGGCGCTGCTGTGGAGAGAGTGAGCAGCTTCTGTTTCCTGGGTGTTCACATAGCAGAGGATCTCACATGGTCAGTTCATATTGACAAAACAGTGAAGAAGGCGCAGCAGCGACTCTTCTTTCTCAGGAGACTGAAGAGATTTGGCATGAGCCCCCGCATCCTCAGGACCTTCTACCGCTGTGCCATCGAGAGCATCCTCACTGGATCAATCACGACCTGGTACGGCAACAGCACCGCCTACAACCGCAAAGCTCTGCAGAGAGTGGTGCGGTGTTTCGAGAGGATAATTGGAGGTGAGCTTCCCTCCCTCCAGGACATCTACAGGAAGCGGTGCCTGAGGAAAGCGAGGAGGATCATCAAAGACTCCAGTCACCCCAGCAACAACTTATTTAAACTGCTCCCGTCAGGCAGGAGGTATGGCGGTATCTGGTCCCGAACCATCAGGCTGAGGGACAGCTTCTATCATCAGGCCATCAGACTGCTGAACACTGACCAATAGTTCTTCATAGACACTACACGGTCACTTTACACTGTCACTTTATAGTCACTAAGCCACTTTGCACTACATACTGCACATAATTGCCTTTTTGCACAACATTCATTGCGGACATTCTTATACATTTATACACAAGTAGACATACTCTCACAAACGTGTGTGTATGTGTATATACATGTATGCATATGTGTGTATATGTAGATATATGTATGTATATATAGATATATGTAGATGTGTATATATGTATGTATATTATGTATTCTTGCATTCACAATTTTTATATATATATTTTTTTATATTATTTTATTTTATATACATATGTATGTATGTATGTGTGTATATATATATATATATATATATATATATATATATATATATATATATATAGGCGTTTAATATACTCTGTTTAACTGAAACATGGGTTAAACAGGACGAGTATGTAGCTCTAAATGAAGCTAGTCCTCCTGGATACAGCTACATACACCAGCCTCGGTTAACTGGTAGAGGAGGAGGCGTCGCAGTTATTCATAATGACAATCTGTCTATCGTACAAAAACACGGACACAAATTTAACTCATTTGAAATTCTCTATAGTAACATAAGTGTATTTAAGTATATTAAATCAGCTCAGTCGATTCCACTAATTATAATTTACAGACCTCCAGGGCCGTATTCTGAATTTCTTAGTGAATTTGCGGATTTCATCTCAGACCTGGTCGTTTCTGTAGACAAAGTGTTAATTGCTGGAGATTTTAACATTCATTTTGAGAATCCAGAAGACCCTCTGAGAACAGCATTTATATCCATACTGGACTCCGTAGGTGTAAATCAGTGTGTAGTAGGACCCACTCATAAAGCAGGTCACACTTTAGATTTAGTAATATTCTTCGGATTAATTATAAGAAATGTATTCACAATTCCACTGTCTGAAATTATCTCAGATCACTATCTTGTCTCCATTCAAGTGTGTCACAGTGATAATGTACGCACAGCACCGCGCTACAGTATTAAACGTACATTCACATCAACTACCACACAGAGTTTTATCAGTAATCTCCCAGAGTTACCAACTTCGATTAGGCCACCATCTGACCCCACAGAACTTGATCAGGCGACTGAATATTTAGAGTCGACACTTCGCTGTACCTTAGATAATGTAGCTCCAGCTAAAAGAAAAATTATTAGAGATAAGAAACTCGCTCCCTGGTATAATGATCACACACGCACTTTAAAACAGACTGCTCGTAAATTAGAGCGTAAATGGCGTCAAACTAAATTATTGGTATTTCAAATAGCATGGAAAGAGAGCATCCTGAACTATAGGAAAGCTCTTAGTGTAGCTAGATCAACGTATCTCTCCACTCTTATAGAAGAAAATAAAAATAATCCTAGATTTTTATTTAATACCGTAGCCAAATTAACCAGAAATAAGACCACTACAGAAATCTCCACAACAACATCATGCAATAGTGAGGACTTCATGAACTTTTTTAATAATAAAATTGTAAATATCAGGCATAAAATTGAGGCTTTGAAACCAAACAATGTAATTGATACAGATGTTAACCTAGCCATGTCAGATTCAAACCTAGAATACTTTACTCCTCTTGAAGAGAATGAACTAATTTCACTCATCTCTTCTGCAAATTCATCAACCTGTATATTACATCCTATACCGACACATTTTCTTAAACAGATAGTACCAGTAATAACAGAACCGCTGTTGAGAATAATTAATTCCTCACTCAGCATTGGTTATGTTCCAAAATCTTTTAAAGTAGCAGTTATTAAACCAATAATTAAGAAACCTGACCTCGACCCCTGTCAGCTGTCCAATTACAGGCCAATATCAAACCTCCCCTTTATCTCTAAGATTCTGGAAAAGATAGTAGCGGAGCAGCTATGCTCATATCTACATAGAAATGGCATACATGAACTGTATCAGTCAGGATTTAGGCCTCATCACAGCACAGAAACAGCACTCATTAAAGTAGTAAATGACCTCCTATTGGCCTCTGATCAGGGTTGTGTAACTATGCTTGTATTACTCGACCTCAGTGCAGCTTTTGACACTATTGATCATGCTATTCTTCTTCACAGATTAGAAAATGTAGTAGGAATTAAGGGTACAGCCCTCTCCTGGCTCAGATCCTATTTGACCGATCGTTATCAGTATGTAGACTTAAATGGTGATTATTCTGCATGTTCTCTAGTGGAGTTTGGCGTTCCGCAGGGTTCAGTTTTAGGCCCACTGCTTTTTTCCCTTTACATGCTTCCTCTGGGCAACATAATCCGTAAGCATGGTATTAGTTTTCATTGTTATGCTGACGACACACAGCTATATGTCTCAACAAAACCTGATGAGAAAAACCATCTTACTAAAGTTGAGCAATGTGTGCAGGACATAAGAAATTGGATGCTAATTAACTTCCTTCTGCTTAGTCCGGATAAGACAGAAGTTCTAGTCATAGGACCGCATACAGCTAGAAGTAAAATCTTAGATCACACCGTAACTTTAGATGGCCTTTCTGTTCCGTCAAGTGCAACAGTAAAAGACCTCGGCATGATTATAGATTCCAGCCTTTCATTTGAAGCTCATGTAGATAATATCACCAGGATAGCATTCTTTCACCTCAGAAATATCGCCAAAATAAGAAATATATTGTCGCTAAACGATGCAGAAAAACTAGTTCATGCTTTTATCACTTCTAGGTTGGACTATTGTAATGCCTTACTGTCTGGTTGTTCAGTTAGGTGCATAAGCAAGCTTCAGCTAGTCCAGAATGCAGCAGCGAGAGTCCTCACTAGAACCAGAAGATATGAGCACATCACCCCTATCCTATCTTCACTGCATTGGCTCCCTGTGAAATTTCACATTGATTTTAAAATACTACTCTTGACATATAAGGCATTAAATGGTCTCGCCCCGCAGTATCTGAGCGAACTGCTAGTGTCTTACGATCCGCCACGCCTACTTCGGTCAAAGGATGCAGGCTGCTTGTCAGTACCGCATATTATGAAAACTACAGCTGGGGGCAGAGCTTTTTCTTACAAAGCCCCAAAATTATGGAATAGTCTTCCAAATAGTGTTCGGGACTCAGACACAGTCTCAGTGTTTAAGTCTAGGCTAAAAACCTATTTATTTAGCCAAGCATTTTTATAAATAGATTTGCCATAAGGTAAAGGAGCAGATCTAGGGGACTCATGGACGTAGAGTATTATGGTGAACTGGTATGTTTTAGATGCTGTCTTCCTCAGTCTCATTTGATCACTCCGGTTTGTTGACGGTGAGGTGATTGTTTGCTTTACATCTCAGGGAGCCCTCATGTTTGTGTTTCCTTCTGGCTCTCCCTTTTAGTTATGCTGTCATAGTTAGTCCTGCCGGAGTCCCTGCTTGCACTCTACAGTTAATATACATTCACATTAGACATTGTGACTGTGACCATACCTAATTGCAATCTCTCCTCCTCTTCTCTTCCTCCCCCTCTTTCTCTTTCCTCTCTCCCCCTGTCTCCCCCTTTCACTCTTTCTCTCTCTCTCTCTGTCGAGCTACACATGTGGTTCCTGAGCTGCCAGTGATCCAGACTCCCTCTGCCCTCCGGACCTGTCTGGTCCATCCTGGTGCCCCGTTTCTGGTTGGAGGTCTCATCGCATGGATGCCCCGTGTGTCTCTTTAGGATGTGCCTGGTGTCTGGGGATGATTCTATCTACTTAGAAGATGGTTCTGTCCTCGACTGTTGTTGTCAGCTGTTTCTCTGAGGACTTGACAATTTGATAGTTCAGGACTGGAACTTTCTACAAGTATATCTGAGTCTCTAATAACTACTGGACTCCATTTTACATCAAGTATTATAACATCAATTAACATCAACTATTATAGCTGAACCTAACACTCAACACTGTATAAATGCAGATCATTTCCTGCTATCTGTTTCACCCAGATGAGGATGGGTTCCCTGTCGAGTCTGGTTCCTCTCAAGGTTTCTTCCTATTACCATCTCAGGGAGTTTTTCCTTGCCACTGTCGCCCTCGGGCTTGCTCACCAGGGACTATCTGAACATTTTGATTCATACACATTCACATTCCACACAAACTTAAATAATTCTTTTGATTGTGTAAAGCTGTTTTGAGACAATGTCAATTGTTAAAAGCGCTATACAAATAAAACTGAATTGAATTGAATTGAAAAAAAAAAAAAGAAAGAAATATATATATATATATATATATATATATATATATATATATATATATATATATATATATACAGAGTATATATATATATATATACAGTGGTGTGAAAAACTATTTGCCCCCCTCCTGATTTCTTATTCTTTTGCATGTTTGTCACACAAAATGTTTCTGATCATCAAACACATTTAACTATTAGTCAAAGATAACACAAGTAAACACAAAATGCAGTTTTTAAATGAGGGGTTTTATTATTTAGGGAGGAAAAAAATCCAAACCTACATGGCCTTGTGTGAAAAAGTAATTGCCCCCTGAACCTAATAACTGGTTGGGCCACCCTTAGCAGCAATAACTGCAATCAAGCGTTTGCGATAACTTGCAACAAGTCTTTTACAGCGCTCTGGAGGAATTTTGGCCCACTCATCTTTGCAGAATTGTTGTAATTCAGCTTTATTTGAGGGTTTTCTAGCATGAACCGCCTTTTTAAGGTCATGCCACAACATCTCAATAGGATTCAGGTCAGGACTTTAACTAGGCCACTCCAAAGACTTCATTTTGTTCTTCTTCAGCCATTTAGAGGTGGATTTGCTGGTGTGTTTTGGGTCATTGTCCTGCTGCAGCACCCAAGATCGCTTCAGCTTGAGTTGACGAACAGATGGCCGGACATTCTCCTTCAGGATTCTTTGGTAGACAGTAGAATTCATGGTTCCATTTATCACAGCAAGCCTTCCAGGTCCTAAAGCAGCAAAACAACCCCAGACCATCACACTACCACCACCATATTTTACTGTTGGTATGATGTTCTTTTTCTGAAATGCTGTGTTACTTTTACGCCAGATGTAACGGGACACGCACCTTCCAAAAAGTTCAACTTTTGTCTCGTCGGTCCACAAGGTATTTTCCCAAAAGTCTTGGCAATCATTGAGATGTTTTTTAGCAAAATTGAGACGAGCCTTAATGTTCTTTTTGCTTAAAAGTGGTTTGCGCCTTGGAAATCTGCCATGCAGGCCGTTTTTGCCCAGTCTCTTTCTTATGGTGGAGTCGTGAACACTGAACTTAATTGAGGCAAGTGAGGCCTGCAGTTCTTTAGATGTTGTCCTGGGGTCTTTTGTGGCCTCTCGGATGAGTTGTCTCTGCGCTCTTGGGGTAATTTTGGTCGGCTGTCCACTCCTGGGAAGGTTCACCACTGTTCCATGTTTTTGCCATTTGTGGATAATGGCTCTCACTGTGGTTCGCTGGAGTCCCAAAGCTTTAGAAATGGCTTTATAACCTTTACCAGACTGATAGATCTCAATTACTTTTGTTCTCATTTGTTCCTGAATTTCTTTGGATCTTGGCATGATGTCTAGCTTTTGAGGTGCTTTTGGTCTACTTCTCTGTGTCAGGTAGCTCCTATTTAAGTGATTTCTTGATTGAAACAGGTGTGGCAGTAATCAGGCCTGGGGGTGACTACAGAAATTGAACTCAGGTGTGATAAACCACAGTTAAGTTATTTTTTAACAAGGGGGGCAATCACTTTTTCACACAGGGCCATGTAGATTTCGAGTTTTTTTTCTCCCTTAATAACGTAAACCTTCATTTAAAAACTGCATTTTGTGTTCAATTATGTTATCTTTGACTAATAGTTAACGGTTTTTGATGAGCAGAAACATTTAAGTGTGACAAACATGCAAAAGAATAAGAAATCAGGAAGGGGGCAAATAGTTTTTCACACCACTGTATATATATATATATATATATTATACTTGCACAATAATAATACTACTGTACTATTCATATGCATATTTATTCTTATAATTGTACACCACTATTGCTTGTGCAGCTTGAACATAAGAATTTCACTCACATGTACTGTACCTGTGTACCAGTAACGTGATGTGACAATAAAAGTGATTTGATTTGATTTGGTTATCCAGGGGCTAGTGTTCAGCTCGATCAATACCATAGTTTTGGTTTGAGTTCCAGTGATGGCATCAGCTTAGTTATCATAGGATAAAACATCTAAGATCAGCAGCTTGAGCATTTAAAGATTTTAAATGTTGATTTGCAAATATCAGGTAGGGGAATTGCTTTAATGGTATCTTAACAACACATATTATTGAACTTTCAAAAACATCCTTGTTCCAGTTTTCAAACTGTTTCCATGTTAACATTGCCACAATGGATTGACAACATAAAAGTCCTGCTGGGTCAGTTCCAGACTACCGTTGAGGGCTGGACTACCAACATTGGACTACAACTCAGAGGGCCGTGATCTCAAAACCAATCATTCCTGAGATAGCACTCCTTACTTTATGAGCAATGCCCTTAATCCTCAATTGTATGTACATATCTATTTTATATAGATATGTACATACAATCTGGGTAAGGGCATTTACCAAACTCCATAGATGTTAAAGTAAAACACATTCTTGCATGATCCATTCAATTCATTACATCAATCTGTCAGTTTGCTTTAACCTCTTATACTATTAACTCATATACGGTACATTTACAAAAATACCATAAAAAAGAAAAACAACACTCTGACTCACTCATCATCTATACACTTTATCCTGTATTGAGTTGTTTCTGTTAATTTATGTTGTAAATTTATGTTGCAGCACCTTGGTCCGGGAGGAACGTTGTTTCGTTTCACTGTGTACTAACTGTAGATGGTTGAAATGACAATAAAGCCTTTGAACTTGAACTTGAAGGGTCTGAAGGGGCCTAGAGCCTATCCCTGGAGGCTTAGGGCACGAGGCAGGGTACACCTGAAAAATGTTAATTTTTCATTAAACAATATAGTTTCATTAGAATTATTCATCTTATACCACAGTAATTTGTCAATGTTAATAATTAATTTTTTTATATGAAAAAATTATATGTAAAATTGAAATCTGTTTATTGTTACATTAAACATTATGGATGGTCTACAGACAAGTTATACATAGATGTATATAGAGAAGAATGGATGGATGGATAAGTGAATAGCAAAAAAGTGAAAGTCCTTAAAAAAGAAACAGCTGATTGGATGGATAAAAAAAGGTATGAATCGAAAAATAGATGTTGGACGGAAAGGTCTTTGAAACAGACAGGCTAGTGGATAGATATTTGTCTGTATTTATTCAATTCAATTCAATTCAATTTTATTTGTATAGCGCTTTTAACAATTGTCATTGTTGCAAAACAGCTTTACATAATCAAAAGAATTATTTAAGTTTGTATGGAATGTGAATGTGTATGAATCAAAATGGTCAGATAGTCCCTGGTGAGCAAGCCGAGGGCGACAGTGGCAAGGAAAAACTCCCTGAGATGGTAATAGGAAGAAACCTTGAGAGGAACCAGACTCAACAGGGAACCCATCCTCATCTGGGTGAAACAGATAGCAGGAAATGATCTGCATTTATAATATAACAGTTGATGTTAATTGATGCTAATATGGAGTCCAGGTAGTTTTTTGGAGACTCAGGTAGACTTGTAGGAAATTCGAGTCTTGAACTATCGAGCAACTGCAGCCATGTCAAGTCCTCAGAGAAACAGCTGTCAACACCAGTCGAGAACAGAACCATCTTCCCATATGAAAAAAACCTGCATGATTCATATAAAGCAATCATATATCTTTCTTACTTAAACAGGTCAGAATAACATACTATGTTTCATATAAGCCCAATACATGTCCTATGCAAAATCAGACCGATTATGGCCACTTTCATACTAAAAAGCACACATACAACTTGTAGGGGATTTTTTGGGTCATATATGAATACTGTATGAAGTCTTATATGGGTTTTACATGACAATAGTATGCAAACATGTATGGTATTAGTAAAAAATATACAAATCATGTAAAGTTCTTATCCTGCATTGTATGCTAATCTAATAAAAGTCATATAGGATTTATTTACATTTTGTTTGTTTCATACAGATTTCATATTGTTTTAATAGGGAAATTGTGTGCCTGCTCTTCAAACTTTATATGTTTCCACCTAATTCCTTATATTACAGCAATTATATTACTATAAATCTACATATAATTATTATACATAATTGAAGTCAATATTAAGATATGTCTGCATATACTAATTATATATGATTTCAGTCAATGACTTATACAAATTTGCAATGGAACACTTTTATTTCAACTCAAGCAAAGTGACATACAATCAATTTATACTCCACATTTACAATTCCAACTTGGTAGCAAACAGAACTTTGCCCAGGAAAAACAAAATACCCTGAATACACTGGCCATCAATCATCAAAGAGCATTAAGGTTTCTGGATGTTTTTACGTTTTCTTCTTTCCTCTAACTTCAGTAATTTTGGCATTGATGGCTGCATCAATGCTGGAGGGCACCGCATGAGGCCACTGTTGCAATGTTGCTCCTTTAAGACAAATAAATGAAAGTAAAAAAAAATTACTCTTTTTAGGAAGCAAGGTGGACCACAGTTAATGACTACTTATCAAGTTAAACAGATCAACAGCAGCTTGGGGGAGGTGGGTGGTCTAGTGTTTAGGGAACTACAGTAGGCTTCCAAATGGAATCCCAGAAAGTTGTGAGTTTGAAATTGATTACCACTATTGGTCTATAATTGTAAACATGGACATAAAATTACTGTACAGTATAGGATGCTAAATGAGAGAATCTGAAGAAGAAGAATATTCAATTATTGTCACATGTACTTTTTACAGCACAGCGAAATTTCTTCTTCGCATATCCCAATTAGGAAACTGGGGTCAGAGCGCAGGGTCAGCCAGCTTACAGCGCCCCTGGAGCAGATAGGGTTAAGGGCCTTGCTCAAGGGCTCAACAGTGGCAACTTGCCGATGCTGGGGTTCGAACCCCCGACCTTCCGATCAGTAACCCAGAAACCCACAGCCTTAACCGATTGAGCCACCACTGCCCTCTGAAGGGGAGAGAGGCAGATCTCAAAGGAGATCTTAAAGGGTTACTCCACCTCAAAATGAAAATTGTCATTAATCACTTACCCCCATGTCGTTGTAAACCCATAAAAGCTTAGTTCGTCTTTGGAACACAATTTGAGATATTTTGGATGAAAAACGGGAGGGGAGGCTTGTAACTGTCCCATTGAGTGCCTAGTAAATACCACTGTCAAGACCCAGAAAATTGTTGAATAAAGTCGTCTTCTTCTATACGGCTTTATCCTGTATTTAGGGTCGTGGGGACCTGGAGCCTATCCCAGGAGACTCAGGGCACGAGGCAGGGTACACCCTGGACAGCATGCCAATCCATCGCAGAGCACACACACATTCATTCACACACTATGGTCAATTTAGGAACGCCAATTAGCCTAACCTGCATGTCTTTGGACTGTGGGAGGAAACCGGAGTACCCGGAGGAAACCCACCAAGCACGGGGAGAACATGCAAACTCCATGCACACAGAGACGGGAATCGAACCCGGACCCTGGAGGTGCTAACCTTGAATAAAGTCATTATTTATAATTTCTTTCCATACAAGAAGAATTTTCGTCACTTCAGAAAATTCAGATTGAACCACTGATGGCAGATGGACTACTTGACGATGCCCTTCATACTTTTTTGAGTCTTGACAGTGGTATTTACCTGGCAGTCAATGGAACAGTGACAAGCCTCCCAGTTTTCATCCAAAACATGTTAGATTGTGTTCTGAAGATGAACTAACCTTTTACGGGTTTGGAATGACATGGGGGTAAGTGATTAATGACAAAATGTTCATTTTGGAGTGGAGTAAAGCCATCCTCATTTTGGGCATAGTCAGATGCAAAAACAACCAGGTTACTTTGTTGTCTTGCCTTTGTATGCTTCCTTTGCATAGCCTGTTTGTCACGGTCAGTTTCACTGTTCTAACAATAGGACCTAGGTTTAAAAATACCAAATATCTTGTTTTGTTTTTAAATGTCTGCAAACAACTCAATTCAGTAATTAAGTACATGGTGTGTGATTATATGCATGAAATTCATTCAGTTCCACGCAAACAGTCCTACCGGTGTATTCTCAACATCAGTTTCATCTGAATCTGTACAGTATATCTTGTTGGTGGGAGTGAGGCCCTTTTCTTAGGCAGCTTGTTCCTTTCATCAGACTCCAACCCCAGAAATTCCTTAATCTTAGCATTAGTATGAAATCGATTGTCTGTAAAGTAGTTCAAAGTCAGAAGAGAGATCAGATTAAGGCAGTTTACAGTAAAGAAAACAATATTTTAAATTTACTGCATTTAAATATTCCTGTGCCTATTACTGTCAATGGTAGTTACACAGCTGCCATAAAAACTGACATAATGCTACATCAACTAAACATGTCACCTGCATGCAAGTTAGCTGCAACGCTTGTGGAAGATAAGTAAGCCTACAATAGACCATATTTTAAAGATGTATATAAAAGGTTTATTGGTAAAATACCAACACAACATAAACAAAAAATAAATTAATCCAGCTATAACCTAGCTAAATACACCAAGGGCTGTCAAAGTTGTTGCAGAGTGTTATTAAATATGGCTCCAGTTACTAACGTTAGCTGGTAGCAAACTACTGTAACTATTGTGAATTGTTTGACAGATTAGCATTAACAAATTCGAGAGAGGAAAAAAAACACATCTACTTTGCTTACAAATTGCTAAATGCATAAATCTGAATCAAACTGCTGCCTGAGTAATTACTACAAGTGAAAATTATTCCCACCTTAATAACTCCTGAAGCAATCTGTAAATCCAGAGCTGTTGAAGCGACGCCCGCGCGCGGATTAACCGTCCTCTTCGTGCTTGTACAAATGAGCCAGTAATCTGTCTTTTCATTGGATCCCGCGAAGAAATTCAAACAGCAACCAATCAGCATATTGGACTTGCGTATTTGTAACGTTAAGCAGGTAAAAGGCTACTTTAAAATTATACAGTATCCAGAACACATGCTAAACAAATGCTGACACGAAAAGCGTACTGCTTTCACAATTGCCAAGAAGAAGAAAGAAATATTCCTCATCGCACCAGGTGGAGAAAAAAAAGGTCAAATATAGATAAAATAAAATATATGAGAACAGGGTCAGAAATTAACGGGGGCTTATGGTAATAATTCCATCACAATAAACAAAAATGCCCCACAAAATTGAGATAAATTGGCAAAAATTGCTCCTTCACGATTAAATTAAATCTGTCGTGATTAACATTAAATGTGAAAATGAATTAAAACTGCCAGTTTTCGGAATTACATTTAGATCTGCTCGTCATATTGCTTTATTTATTTATTTATTTATTTATTTATTGCAGCGCTGAACTAACCTATTACACACATTTCTGTTGAGCTTATATGCGGCCGCGACGTGAATTCCCTCATGTTAAACACTGCGGTAAAGTCCGTTTGATGTTTGATATTTTGCCGCCCCTCTACATGCAACAGGAAAGTTTGGAACGAATATTGGGTCTTGTGATATATTCACATATTTTCCTCAAATGTGCTTCAAAAAGGAACTGTCATGTTTCGACATTTTCAAGTTGCTATAAACAAAAATATGTATTCTGGGAGGCGCATAACCCCGTTAACGGCGGAGCTGCGCTGTGTGCGGCTTAGGGACGAGGGAATCGGCATAATCCGTAAGCATGGTATTAGTTTTCATTGTTATGCTGACGACACACAGCTATACGTCTCAACAAAACCTGATGAGAAAAACCATCTTACTAAAGTTGAGCAATGTGTGCAGGACATAAGAAATTGGATGCTAATTAACTTCCTTCTGCTTAATCCGGATAAGACAGAAGTTCTAGTCATAGGACCGCATACAGCTAGAAGTAAAATCTTAGATCACACCGTAACTTTAGATGGCCTTTCTGTTCCGTCAAGTGCAACAGTAAAAGACCTCGGCGTGATTATAGATTCCAGCCTTTCATTTGAAGCTCATGTAGATAATATCACCAGGATAACATTCTTTCACCTCAGAAATATCGCCAAAATAAGAAATATATTGTCGCTAAACGATGCAGAAAAACTAGTTCATGCTTTTATCACTTCTACAGTAGGTTGGACTATTGTAATGCCTTACTGTCTGGTTGTTCAGTTAGGTGCATAAACAAGCTTCAGCTAGTCCAGAATGCAGCAGCGAGAGTCCTCACTAGAACCAGAAGATATGAGCACATCACCCCTATCCTATCTTCACTGCATTGGCTCCCTGTGAAATTTCGCATTGATTTTAAAATACTACTCTTGACATATAAAGCATTAAATGGTCTCGCCCCGCAGTATCTGAGCGAACTGCTAGTGTCTTACGATCCGCCACGCCTACTTCGGTCAAAGGATGCAGGCTGCTTATCAGTACCGCGTATTATGAAAACTACAGCTGGGGGCAGAGCTTTTTATTGCAAAGCCCCAAAATTATGGAATAGTCTTCCAAATAGTGTTCGGGACTCAGACACAGTCTCAGTGTTTAAGTCTAGGCTAAAAACCTATTTATTTAGCCAAGCATTTTTATAAATAGATTTGCCATAAGGTAAAGGAGCAGATCTGGGGGACTCATGGACGTAGAGTATTATGGTGAACTGGTATGTTTAGATGCTGTCTTCCTCAGTCTCATTTGATCACTCAGGTTTGTTGACGGTGAGGTGATTGTTTGCTTTACATCTCAGGGAGCCCTCATGTTTGTGTTTCCTTCTGGCTCTCCCTTTAGTTATGCTGTCATAGTTAGTCCTGCCGGAGTCCCTGCTTGCACTCTACAGTAAATATACATTCACATTAGACATTGTGACTGTGACCATACCTAATTGCAATCTCTCCTCCTCTCCTCTTCCTCCCCCTCTTTCTCTTTCCTCTCTCCCCCTGTCTCCCCCTTTCACTCTTTCTCTCTCTCTCTCTCTCTCTGTCGAGCTACACATGTGGTTCCTGAGCTGCCAGTGATTCAGACTCCCTCTGCCCTCCGGACCTGTCTGGTCCATCCTGGTGCCCGGTTTCTGGTTGGAGGTCTCATCGCATGGATGCCCCGTGTGTCTCTTTAGGATGTGCCTGGTGTCTGGGGATGATTCTATCTACTTAGAAGATGGTTCTGGCCTCGACTGGTGTTGTCAGCTGTTTCTCTGAGGACTTGACAATTCGATAGTTCAGGACTGGAACTTTCTACAAGTCTATCTGAGTCTCGAATAATTACTGGACTCCATTTTACATCAACTATTATAACATCAATTAACATCAACTATTATAGCTGAACCTAACACTTAACACAGTATAAATGCAGATCATTTCCTGCTATCTGTTTCACCCAGATGAGGATGGGTTCCCTGTCGAGTCTGGTTCCTCTCAAGGTTTCTTCCTATTACCATCTCAGGGAGTTTTTCCTTGCCACTGTCGCCCTCGGGCTTGCTCACCAGGGACTATCTGAACATTTTGATTCATACACATTCACATTCCATACAAACTTAAATAATTCTTTTGATTGTGTAAAGCTGTTTTGAGACAATGTCAATTGTTAAAAGCGCTATACAAATAAAACTGAATTGAATTGAATTGAATCTTGGAAGAAAACCTCTTGGAGTCTGCAAAAGACTTGAGACTGGGGCGCAGGCTCACCTTCAAGCAGGACAACGACCCTAAACATAAGGCAAGGGCAACAATGGAATTGTTTAAAACAAAACATATCCATGTGTTAGAATGCACACAGAGACGGGAATCGAGCCTGGCCGGGGAATCGACCCCAGACCCTGGAGGTGCAAGGCGACAGTGCTAACCACTACGTGACCTAACATGTAAAAAAAAAATGAGGGGTTAAAAAGTGGCTTCAGAAGGTTATTTTTGTATATGTGACATTAACTATGTTGGAGATGATATGCATAAGAATCATTCTGAGATTTTGGAAAGCTGTATATACTAAAATCAGTGTACAGTATGATTGACTATAGGCATAGGGCTCCACTTAGGACAAGATAACAAGGGCATGAGTTAAGTACAGCCTTATACTGACTGGCAATCTGCTCGGTTTTATACACATATCAAGAGATGTGGTGGACATTCATATTAAATTAGCATTCTTTCACTATGTTTTTGCATCATAAAAATCAATAAGGCTTTAGTCATGTGTAGGACATATATAACATATATGACTGAAAACACATCAATATTATGCATTTTGCATATGTGGTTTTTACAACATATATGTCCCTTATAATATTCTGTTGGAACATATAAGAATCACATGTGTTTTTAAATAAACATTTCCATATGGGTTCATAGTAGAGTGAAACCATCCCCAGACACCAGATGCATCCCAAAGAGACACACGGGGCATCCATGTGACGAGATCTCCAACCAGAAGCGAGTCAGACAGGATGCTGGATCAGACAGGTCCATAGGGCAGAGGGAGTCTGGATCACTGGCAGCTCAGGAATGACATGTGTAGCTCGACAGAGAGAGAGAGAGAGAGAGAAGGGGAGAGAGAGCAGAAGAGGAGAGATGGCAGTTAGGTATGGTCACAGTCACATAATGTATAATGTGAATGTATATTTACTGTAGAGTGCAAGCAGGGACTCCGGCAGGACTAACTATGACATCATAACTAAAAGGGAGAGCCAGAAGGAAACACAAACATGAGGGGGAACTGAGATGTAAAGCAAACAATCACCTCACCGTCAACAAACCTGAGTGATCAAATGAGAGTGAGGAAGACAGCATCTAAACATACCAGTTCACCATAATACTCTACGTCCATGAGTCCCCCAGATCTGCTCCTTTACCTAAGACAAATCTATTTATAAAAATGCTTGGCTAAATGAATAGGTTTTTAGCCTAGACTTAAACACTGAGACTGTGTCTGAGTCCCGAACACTATTTGGAAGACTATTCCATAATTTTGGGGCTTTGTAAGAAGAAGCTCCGCCCCCAGCTGTAGTTTTCATAATACGCGGTACTGACAAGCAGCCTGCATCCTTTGATCGAAGTAGGCGTGGCGGATCGTAAGACACTAGCAGTTCGCTCAGATACTGCGGCGCGAGACCATTTAATGCCTTATATGTCAAGAGTAGTATTTTAAAATCAATGGGGAATTTCACAGGGAGCCAATGCAGTGAAGATAGGATAGGGGTGATGTGCTCATATCTTCTGGTTCTAGTGAGGACTCTCGCTGCTGCATTCTGGACTAGCTGAAGCTTATTTATGCATCTAGCTGAACAACCAGACAGTAAGGCATTACAATAGTCCAACCTAGAAGTGATAAAAGCATGAACTAGTTTTTCTGCATCATTTAGCGACAATATATTTCTCATCTTGACAATATTTTTGAGGTGAAGGAATGCTATCCTGGTGATATTATCTACATGAGCTTCAAATTAAATCACACCTTTATGAATGTATAGGTGGAGGTATATTGTTTTGTCCTTTAAAGAAATTGAACTTTCAAATAGTTTCTTTTAATATTTTTGGTAAATTTTTCTCAAGTGGAAATGTGAAGTTTATAATTACTTTTCCTTTATCTACCTCATTTGTAATTGTAACATATTTGTTTTATGTGATGACATCACTTCCTGTTTAGTCACTTCCTGTGAACTCCCAGTTCTGGATGAAGGCAATGACACAGTCATAGTGTGCTCTAACAATCCATTGCATCCACTAAAAAGCATCATAGAGGCAATGGCGTAAGTTCATTTATTTGACGTTAAACAGGTTAAAGACCATATATTAGTAATTATTTTGTTAGAAAATCCGATGTTTGATAAGTTGTTAAAACAGTTGTTTACCATTGTATACAAGCTTTCAGTGATGCTAATAGCCATTGTAATCGCTACTTAAAGGAGAACAGTAGTTTGTTATAGACATGCATAGTAATACAATGTAAGACATGGACACTGAATATTGTTTTATTACAGTTTTCACCGTAAATGTTAATGAGGAAAAGTGACAGTAAATGGTCAACCTTACTATGACTTTGTCTTCATTGGCTACGGTTTAACTTGGTGTTTAGTCATAGTTCAACATTCTGCACGAGAACATTATATATATGCTGTGACAGATGTGAAGAGAGAGATGAATGGTGGACAGATTGATGAATAGATACTGTACAGTAGATGGATGGATGTATAGTTTGATATAAAGTTCCAGACAGGCTGATAGATAAATTAACTGGTGGATAAATAGATGGAGGCATGGATCTAAAAGACAGGCTAATTGATAAATAAATAAATAGATGGATAAATGGGCGGTAAAGTCCTTAAAACAGAAATGAAGATAGAATAGATAGGTGAACAGATAGATGGATGATGGTTAGAAAGATGTGGATACCGATGGATGGATAGACTTTGGGCTTTGTAAGAAAAATCTCTGCTCCCTACTGTAGTTTTTTTTTTTTTTTTAATTATACATGGTACTGACAAACAGCTTGCATTCTTTGATCAAAGTAGACGTGGACATGAAGACACTAACAGTTCACTCAGATACTGCGCCCTATACGCCAAGAGTAACATTTTTTAATTGATGCAAAATTTCACTGGAAGCCAGTGCAGTGAGGATAAGATAGGGCAGGGGTAGCTCAGTGGTTAAGGCATTGGACTGCGGTACGGAAAATCCCAGGTTCAAATCCCACAACCACCAAGTTGCCACTGTTGGGCCCTTGAGCAAGGCCTTTAACCCTCAACTGCTCAGCTGTGTAATGAGATAAAAATGTAAGTCGCTCTGGATAAGAGCATCTGCCTGAAGCTTATTTATTCACCTAGTTGAATAATCAGACAATAAGGTGTTACAATAGTCTGACCTAGAGGTGATAAAAGCATGAGCTAGTTTTTCTGCATCACTTGAGGACAATATATTCCTTATCTTGACATTATTTCTGAGGCGAAAGAATGCTATCCTGGTAATGTTATCTACATGAGCTTCAAATGAAAGACTGGAATCTATAATCACACCGAGGTCTCTTACTGTTGCACTTCATAGAACAGAAAGGCCATCTAAAGTTACGGTGTGATCTAAAAGCTTGCTTCTAACTGTATGCGGTCCTATGAATAGAACTTCTGTCTGATCAGAATTAAGCAGAAGGAAGTTAATTAGCATCCAATTTCTTATGTCCTTCACACATTGCTCAACTTTATTAAGCTGGTTTTTCTCATCTGGTTTTGCTGAGACGTGTATCATCAGCATGACAATTCCATTCTTACAAATTATGTTGCCCAGAGGAAGCATGTACAGAGAAAAAAAACGCAGTGAGCCTAAAACTGATCCATGTGGAACACCAAACTCCACTTGGGAACATGCAGAATAATCACTGGTGATCAATGGTGTCAGAATCTGCACTGAGGTCGAGTAACACAAGTTTTAATTTTTAAAAACTAAAAAAGTTTTAAAAAAGAGTAATCAAGTTTTATTGTCGTATGCACAGTAAAGAAACATGTTCTCCCTTGTACAATATAATTCTTCCTTTTCTGTCCCCTTAATGAATGTGCTAAAAAAGTAAAAAATAAGCATAAAAATAGTAAAAAATAAATAGGGGTATTAAAAGAATAGGTATATAAAAAAAAGTATATACAGTAGTATATCAACATCGAATTAAGCCAGAATATAAAAAAATATGCAAAAGTATGAAATTAACATCAATATAGATAAATATACACTGTAAAAACATAAGCATAGTGACAACCCTGATCAGAGGCCAATAAGAGGTCATTTACTACTTTAACAAGTGCTGTCTCTGTGCTGTGTTGAGGCCTAAATCCTGTCTGATACAGTTTGTGTATGCTATTGCTATGTAGATATAAACATAGCTGCTGTGCTACTAGCTTTTCCAGAATTTTCTTGAAAAAGGTGTGTGATATCTGCCTGTAATTGGACAGCTGACAGGGGTCGAGGTCAGGTTTCTTAATTAGTAGTTTAATTGCTAATTTAAAATATTTTGAAACATACACACTGCTGAGTGAAAAGTTAATTATTTTCATCAGGGGTTCTGTTATTGTTGGTACTATCTGTAAGACAGTTCCACCACTCATCTTCAGAGTGTGTATTCATGTGTTCCTTCCCCATGTGCTGTGATTAGATGCACTACAGCTATGTGCTGATCTGCAGGAAAGGAACAGAGAGCACCTGGCAACGAAACCAATTAAACCTGCATCACATTATCAGCTGTTGTCTTTAACAGTGCTCTTAACGTATCTGTTTCAACAGTACTTACATCAACAAAAGAAAATGTGTGTGTGTGATAAGTGCTTAAGTGCTTCATATTCAAGTCTGCAGGAATCAGTGTGACGCGCAGCACTCACTTCTGTGATAAAGAAGAGCCAGAAAAAGTTTTGGGAAAAGTAAAAATTTCATGAATATTAGAGAGTCAATCAAATAAACATTTTTTTTTTTTTTGGTGACATTCCTTTTCAATTCAACACAAAAATAAACTGTTATAGCACTAAATGTGTGAGTGGGTGTCCTCTAGAAAATATTCTGCTAATTGTGACAGTTTTAAAAATCTGTAAAATTCCGTGTAAATTCTCACCTTGGATTAAAAACTCTTCAGTTCCACTTTATGCCTCTTTTTCGCTGAATCTGTTCCTGTTTGCATCTTTCTGTTTCTTCCTCAAATATTAGAAAATAATAATATAATGAAATTATCATATGACTAAGCATGCATTTTGGAAAAAAATATATAATTATATAATTAGCATTTTTAAAAGATATCCATTTTATTTTGTCATGTTCTAAAAATGTAATTAACAATCGGTTTATTTTTGAATTATGATGTAGGGGTAGACTTGTCTTGTCAAATAAACTATTTTAATTATTTAACAAAATAAATAACTAATTTATATTATTTTACATAAATTTTATGTATTTTAATGCATTTTAATGTAACACTTGTTTTAGTACAGTAATGCTTCTTGTTTATGGCTTATATATCTATTTACTGTGGTTTTTATATTTTATTTATTATTTTAATTTTTTGTGCGTGTGTCCTGATTGAGTCGTGTCAGGGATCAGAACTGTTTTCCCTGCTCTTAAAATGACCAAATCTCAGGCAAAAAATAAAAAAGAATAATGTGGTGTTTAAGAGTGGCACGTTGGCGTAGGGGTTGTATTCAAGGGTCCGATTTGAGTCTCGGAGTCTGTGTGTGTGGAGTTTGCATGTTCTCCCTGTAGGTTTCCTTCTGTTACCCCGGTTTTCTCTACAGCCCAAAGACATGCAGATTAGACTCATTTATGTTTTCAAAGTGTGCGTGTGTGTGTGATTTTGTGCCCTGAAAATGTATTGGCACCTCATCCTGGGTGTACCCCGCTCCTCTGGTATAGATTCCAGGATTCCTGCGACCTTGAACAGGATAAACACTATAGAGAATGAGTGAGTAATGGAAAACACACAGCAGAGGGTGCAGACATGGGAAACAATTCACATATAAAATATACAAAGTATCAAATGGAATGTAAAATGTTTTTGATTTGTTACAGAATCTGAATGAACTTCATTGTTCTTTGTCAGATAACGTTTACTGTAAAGCCGATAACATGTTGGAATGAGCGTGTTGCTTTTATTCATCGCATATCTCTGCTATTTGTTAGGTGGCTGGGGTCAGTAATACAGTGCAGCTGGAGCAGAATGGGTTAAGGGCCTTTACTTGCTATCTGTTATCACCCAGATGAGGATGGGTTCCCTGTTGAGTCTGGTTCCTCTCAAGGTTTCTTCCTATTACCATCTCAGGGAGTTTTTCCTTGCCGTTGTTGCCGTTGTCCTCGGCTTGCTCACCAGGGACTATCTTATCATTTTGATTCATACATGTTCACATCTCAAACAAACTTAAATAATTTTGATGTGTAAAGCTGCTTTGCGACAATGTCAATTGTTTAAAGCGTTATACAAATAAAATTGAAGAGAAGATGAGAGCACCATTGCCCTAGAGCACATGAATAGAGCAGAAAACTTAAGGTATTGAGGTATGTTTGTTAAGTACTGTGTGTGTGTGTGTGTGTGTGTGTGTGTGTGTGTGTGTGTGTGTGTGTGTGCGCCTCTGCTCTCACTTCTAAAAGACAGAGTTTATTTAGATCTCGGAGCTTGTCATTATGTGTTCCGAGCTCCACCCGTCACTATTTCCAGTAAAGGAGTGGAGAGAGAGAGAGAGAGAGACGATCCCTGCCCTGCACTCACAGTCTAATGTGTTATTATCATGTCTCTCTCTGCCTCAGTCTGTCTCCCCCCCACCAACCCACCCCGGTTGTCCTCTTTCATTTACTCTTTTCTTCTTCCCTACTTTCTGCTTTCTATATCCCATCCATTTCTTCTTTCTGTCTGTCTCATTCCTTTGTCTTTCTACATCATTCTCCCCACCCGTGTGTCTCCCTTCCAGCTTTACTTTCTTTCTCTGTCTTTCACTCATCCTACCATCCCCTCTTTTTTCATTCTCTACCTCCCACCATTCCTTTCTCCCATTGGTCAGTCTCTCCCACGTGTTCTCTATCTATCTATATATTAGTGGTGGAAATTCTGAAAATATTACAAAGACAAGTAATTCATACACTGTGTAAGAACAAAGAAAAAAAGGTTTATTTTAAACTTCTGCAGAAGGACCAGTCTCATACAGCAAACAGTTGCAGCATAGAGAAAGGTGATCTCTTTCTCTAGCTGACCTATTTTATACACAAACATCTCTGTTAACATAATCAACGCCCCGTACGTGAAGTTCCTACATTCAAACTCATGACTCTTTATCTGCCCCAGACCAGATGTCTATACCTTATCATTTATTCAGGGACAACTACAATCAGGTTGTTTCTATTCTGTTCTCGGCCTTGTCTCTAAGCTTCGACAAAGAAAGTTCAAACTTCTATAGCCTATGTGACACACTTACTACAAAGATCAGAATTGATACATAATTAAAATATGATTTTTCCATTACAATTTCCCCCTTTTGTCATTCTATGACAACCTAAATATTTTAATTCTACAATTCAAAACAATACTAATAAGCTATGTATTAGATAAAAAAAATATGCTTTTGTGTCAGGGGTCTGTCCCCATAAAAACAGCTGTAGTGTCCTCTGTGTGCACTAGAGTTTGTAGTATTCAGATATCTGTAAGATGGCCATGGTGGTTATCGGTATAATGCAAGACGTGTTGTCTGCATTTGCTTCTGCTGCTGTGACATTATTTAGGGGCAGTGCTACCCAGTAGGAGGACATGACATGGCATACACAACACAAGAGGTTGTGTATGTCTGTTATATTATCAGCAATGTCTAATGATAGGGCACATTCCCAATTCCCTGCACATCTATTGAGATTAGCATTATGCCTTTTTATCATGCTGTCTCTTCTCTTTATTCTAGTTAAGTGCATGTGGCTTGAGTTTGTTGAATAGACTTTACCATGACCGTTTCTCTCTGAATTCTCAATAAGTAGGCACATCAGGATAACCATAACTATTATTATTATTATTATTATTCCTAAAATTACCCAAATTGCTTTGGGGTGTTTTCTCATTTGTAACCAAGGGTCCAGTCCAGCTAATTCAATGTCTGTAGTGTGAATAATCTCAGTCACTAATATTCTCCGTCCTCTAAAACAGTCTTCTATCCTGTCAGTAGTTACAACACTTACTTTTAACTCTAATTACTTTTATATGTCACCAATGTTACTCAGTGCTACTGCTACTTTGACACCTTACAATTTCCTCATGTGTTGTCCTCAAATCTAGTGTACTTGTTGTTGTGATGAATTTGAGTGGAGAAGTTGTGGTTCTGCGTTGTTGGTTCTTCTGACCCATGCACTTTACATGCAGGTGAGGGTCTGTCGGGGTTTACAGGCGAGGTTACTAGCACATCACTGCTCACCCTTGTTGACCTCTGTGTTGTTTTCTCTTAGGTTCTGGAACATGTTTGGGGTTGCTGGTGTGTACCCCCATCTCTGTTTCCACTACCTTGACTTCTTTTTGTGGTGTTAGGACATTTCAACTTCACAATGTCCTTTTACTTTTTGTGCTCTGTCTTCATCTTAATTCCTTTATCTACAGTACAGTATGTTATTAGTAACACAAATGCACATACTATCATTTATTCCCCCTTTTTACACATGGTCCTTACTCATGTGTCAACTTAGCATAGAAAGAAAATAGCTTTATAGGTCGACATGGCTTGTGATTGGGGTCGTACCAAACCCATACTGTGAAAACACATCCCGCTTTTCTCCAGAGTGTTCTCTCCTGGAGTAGCTGTGCTCTATAGCTCGTCAAGGATAGCTGTGGGGGCGAGAGCATTAGACACACACACACATGTTATGGTTATAGGAAAGGGGAAGTTTGGCCACTGCCTTCGCTGCTGCATCTGTTTTTCTGAAATAGAATGTAATTTGTTAGTGTGAGCATTACATTTACACTATTAAAATTTCATGTGCTATCACCATGACAACCTCCTGTTAACACCTATTTCTGTATCACAAAATATCTGGATTCTGTAGTGGTCGCTTACATTTACATTTAGGCATTTGGCAGATGCTCTTATCCAGAGCGACTTACTTTTTAAAATTTTTTTTTTATCTCATTACACATGTGAGCAGTTGAGGGTTAAGTTGAGGCTCAGGGGCCTAACAGTGGCAACTTGGTGGTTGTGGGATTTGAACCTGGGATCTTCCGAAACCGTAGTCCAATGCCTTAACCACTGAGCTACACCTGGCGCTTACTGTGGATCAATCCTAGGGGAACAAAGTTGTTTAACAGTGAAAGAAAAGAGTTATAGGGTTAGAACTAATACATCTTTCCACATTGATATTTAGTATTGTACTTTAACCACTCTGTTGCAAATAATTGTGATTCTTCTCTGTATAAAAGATACTGAAACTTAATGAACTTGAAATGTCAAATTACTGTAGCCCACTATATATCTTTATTCTATACCTGCCTTCTCGGCTTCTGAGAAGTGAGATAAAGATCTCATTCTTTCTCTCTCTCCTTTTTTTTTTTTTTTTTTTTGCTTCTGCAGCCAGTCTGAAATCATGCAACTATTCTTTTCATCAACAGTTTTTGTCAAAATTTCTGCCAAATTTGATTCAGTGAAAGATTGTTCTTGCTTCCGGAGTTCAGCTAAGTGCACTGTGGGCCAGTAGACCCTTCCCATGAGTGTATTGCTCACTGGGGTCTCGAGGATTGTATAGATCAAAATAACTTTACTGCAGTAAAAACACTTTTACTTTTTACATTTCTACTTTGGCATCAATTTTCTTATTTGTTTTAAAATATTTTGGACTACTACTGTACTTGGATCCAAAGTTTTATCTTGTTCCAAAACAATTTGACCTAAGATATGACTTGTACTGTATGTGTGAATTGTAGCTTTTATATGATTTGCTTTATGACTTTGTTCTGCTAGACATTAAGGAGTTGCTGGTGTGTGCCATGACAACAGCTTTCAATAAAGGATTAAACACTGCAATTATTTCAGCTGAAGACTCGGGTAGATACAGTATGGAGTTTGTGAGACCTAAATTTTACTTTGGGGTGATCACCGCCAGTTCACTTCCCTTAATTAAACCTACATCGTGCTTCCCATTAGCCCATACATTTTAGTGAGTAATGATAAACATAAATTCTTTTTAAAAAAGAAAAGAAAAAGTTCCGCATGCTGATAACTTAATTTTTTCTGCCTGGCCAGGTCTTGTGACTGTAGATACTGTAATATATACAGTTCTTTTATACTTTAACACATGATTTTTCAGCATTGCATCAGCATTTGTTTCTCTGTGGCTGTAATGTAATGTCAGATAAGAGGTTCATTCTCAATCACTCTCATTCATACCACATGTCACTCAAAGGCCCAAAATTGTTTTTTCTTTACTCATCCTTCTTACTTTTATCCAATAACACATTAGGGGTGTCCCTAGTGTAATTAAGGGGCATTAGTGTGACACTTGTGTGACATTTTCTCATGTGCACACTGCTTATCACTACATTAACTACACATCTGAGCGTATCTTTAAAAAATGAGATATGTGACACACAGTGTAATGTATTTATTGGCATATATTTGTCTATCACCGTAGCATTTACTGAACTCACAGTTGAAGTGCAGAGCTTCCATTCATACACATACAACAGGGGCAACGGATCACATTTCACAAGAGTGAAATCCTCAGGCTCAATACTGGTTTTGTCTCAAGAGTTTTATACTTAATTTACGTATGAAATTTTCACCCCAATAGATTTACTGGGCAGCAATAAGAGCAAAAAATCTAAATATCATGTACACCTGGAAAAAGCCACACGCTTGACTTTATGAGGCTCTTTTCAGCTGCATGTCCTGAAGTGCCCACAGAGTTCAGGAATCTGCCACTCTGTTTCACTAAACTGTCAAATTCACACGCTTTAATGACTGAATGACCTGCATGGAATGTAGCAAAATGAATTTTGTTTGTCATGGATCTGCAATTCAATTGTTGGCATTTTACTGATGTACTTCAAGATCATACTTAACATGTGTGGATGTTTCTAAGATACAAAAAATGCTTTATATACACAGTATCTCACAAAAGTGAGTACACCCCTCACATTTTTGTAAATATTTTATTATCTTTTCAAGGGACAACGCTAAAGATATGAAAAGCTAAAGATATGAAACTCTGATAGAATGTAAAGTAATAAGTGTACAGCTTGTATAATGGTGTAAAGTTGATGTCCCCTCAAAATAACTCAACACACAGCCATTAATGTCTGAACTGCTGGCAACAAAAGTGAGTACACCCCTAAATGAAAATGTTCAAACTGTACCCAGTGTCAATATTTTGTCTGGCCACTGTTACGACCTCTTGGGGTTAGCCGCAACAGAAAGAGAACTAAATGTGCTTACACCAGACAGATGTTTAATTTGTTTATTTTCAATTTTTCTTTGCATGGGATTTATCTTCAGGGGAAGACCAGGCCAAAACAATAAACAAAACAGACTTTGTTTTAAACCTAAATAACCTGAATTTGAATGAAATTCAAATTCAGCTAAGAGGAGCTACTCTAAAAAACTGGAAAATCAGTTTTCGGCAAACGACCCTGCTTCAGTGTGTAAAGGCCTGAAAACCATCACTAACTACAAGACGCCATCCCCCAACTCTCTAGGGAATCAACAACTGGTTGATGACCTGAATGAGTTCTATTGTAGATTTGAAACTCCCAGTCTCACACCACACTCCTGTCCTAACCCTCTTTCTACACCACCATTATCACCTCTGACAACCACCCTCTCTTCCCCCCCCCCCCCCCCCCCGCACTCCAGGTCTGTGAAAAGGATGTTCGCCAGATCTTTCTGAAACAAAAGAGAAGGAAAGCTCCAGGCCCAGACGGCGTGACACCAGCCTGTCTGAAATCCTGTGCTGACCAGCTGGCGCCCATTTTCACACAGATCTTCAACAGATCACTGGAACAATGTGAAGTGCCTTTGTGCTTTAAACATTCCACAATCATCCCCATTCCAAAAAAAAACTAATCACAGGACTTAATGACTACAGACCAGTCGCCCTAACATCTGTGGTCATGAAGTCATTTGAAAGACTGGTGTTGGCCTATCTGAGGGACATCACAGGACCCTTACTGGACCCCCTGCAGTTTGCTTATAGAGCAAACAGGTCTGTTGATGATGCAGTTAATATGGGACTGCACTTCATCCTTCAACATCTGGACAAACCAGGGGCTTATCCAAGGGTCTTGTTTATAGACTTTTCATCAGCTTTTAATACAATCATCCCAGCACTGCTTCAGACCAAATTAAACCAGCTCTCTGTTCCTAGCTCTATCGGTCACTGGATCACCAGCTTTCTGACAGACAGGCAGCAGCTAGTGAAACTGGGAAAATTCATGTCCAACAGTTACACCACCAATACTGGAGCCCCTCAGGGATGCGTTCTCTCCCCACTGCTCTTCTCCATCTACACCAACGACTGCACCTCCACAGACCCCACTGTCAAGCTCCTGAAATTTGCAGATGACACTACAATCATCGGCCTCACCCAGGACGGTGACGAGTCTGCATACAGAAGGGAGGTCAAGCAGTTGGCTGTCTGGTGCAGTCACAACAACCTGGAGCTAAACACGCTCAAAACAATGGAGATGATCGTGGACTTCAGGAGAAACCCACCTGCACTTCCCCCACTCACCATCATGAACAGCACTATGACGGCAGTGGAGTCATTCCGGTTCCTGGGCACGACCATCTCTCAGGACCTGAAGTGGGACATTCACATTGACTCCATTGTTAAAAAGGCCCACCAGAGGTTGTATTTCCTTCGCCAGCTGAAGAAATTCAACCTGCCACAGGAGCTGCTCACACAGTTCTACTCAGCCGTCATTGAATCCGTCCTGTGCACTTCAATAACTGTCTGGTTTGGCTCAGCTACGAAAGCAGACATCAGAAGACTACAAAGGACGGTTCGGACTACTGAAAGAATTATTGGCACTCCCCAGCCCACGCTGCAAGAACTGTATATATCCAGAGTGAAGAAAAGGGCACGGAATATCACTTTGGACCCCTCACACCCAAGCCACCTTCTTTTTGAACTTTTGCCATCGGGTCGACGCTACAGAGCACCGAACACCAGGACAGTCAGGCATAAGAACAGTTTTTTCCCCCAGGCAATCTACCTCCTTAACAGTTAAACATCATTCTAACGGTCAATAAATATATGTGCAATATTGTGTACAATACACTGTGCAATATACTGTATAATACCACAGACTTCAGATATTTATGTAACTTATTTAAAAGTATCTCACATCGTACTCCATTTGATGTCAACCATTTAAAAAATGTTTTTTTTTTTTTTTTTTTTTGCGTCATGCTGTTTTTGTCTTGTCATTTGTATTTTTTTGTTCTGGAAGCTCCGTCACTGAAACAAATTCCTTATACGTGCAAGCGTACTTGGCAATAAAAATCTCTGATTCTGAAACAAAACAAAATACAAACTAGCTTACCTGTCTCCCTAAACAATAACAGGCTGTACAGTCGAACCAATATACACCTCGAAATGTTGCAAGGATTAAAGCAAGGGCTTCTTTTTCAATAGTACTGTAGCTCATTTGATGTTTAAGGAACTTTTTTGAAAAGAAACTGATTGGATGGTTCAAACCATCGTCTCCGGTTTGCAACAACACAGCACCGGCACCTGTACCACTAGCATCCACTTCCAACAGAAATTGCTTTTCAAAATGAGGGACTACAAGCACTGGAGCACTACAAAGCAGAGTTTTCAAAGCGTCAAAAGCAGTCTGACATACAAGTGTCCACTTAAAAGAAACAGATTTACAAAGTAACGCCGTGAGATGACTGGCCACCACAGAAAAGTTTTTACAAAAACAGCGATAATAACCAGTCATGCCAAGAAATCGCCGAAGCTCTCTCTTGTTCTTGGGGGCTGGAAAATCAAGGATAGCTTGGATCTTCGAATTTAGGGGACGAACCTGACCGCTACCAACCTCCTTACCTAAATACGTAACTGTAGCACAACCAAATTCACATTTTGCAAGATTTAGAGTAAGGTTTGCATCAGAAAGCCTTCCAAAAACTTCATCTATAGATTTAAGATGGTCATCCCAAGTGTCAGCATAGCAGACAACATCATCTAGATAAGCTTCACAGTTAGAAACCTTAGATAGCATGATGGACATTAACCGTTGAAATGTAGCTTCTGCATTTTGAGGGCCAAAAGGCATCACACAATACTGCAGGAACACATCAGGAGTGGCAAAAGCAGAAATTTCAGATGCACACTCAGTAAGTGGCACTTGCCAATAACCTTTTAGTAGATCAAGTTTAGTTACAAACTTAGCATTACCCACTCGGTCTACGCAGTCTTCCATGCGGGGCATTGGAAATGAGTCAGCTTTGGTCAGCGCATTGACTTTCCTATAATCGGTACAGAACCGGGAAGTACCATCTGGTTTGGAAACTAAAAGACATGGGGAACACCATGGACTAGAACTAGGGAACGCTAGGTTATGTTCAAGCAGATACTGGGTTTCTTTTCTCATCAATTCTTTCTTAAATGGGTTTACTCGATAAGCCCTTTGTTTGATGGGTGCATGTGAACCAACCTCAATATCATGTTTTAACACATTAGTAGTGGGAAAGTCACTAAACAGATTAGGATATTTCCTAATCATATCCTCAATGTCAGCTTGAGCTGATGGAGGTAAGTGAGACAATTTTTCTGGAAGGTTCAATAAAGTCTCTGAATTGCACAACCGAGCCGACATAAAGGTGGCACTATTCATCTTCAAACCATAAATTTCTGGTGAATACTCAGAGAGTGGAACACTTACCGGGGCAATCGTAAGGAGGGGAGTCTTACCCTTAGAGTCAGAACGCGTCACATATGCTTTCAGCATATTAACATGACAGACACGCGTCTACGATCAGGGGTGGAAACAACATAGTCAGTGTCACTCAACAAAACTCATTATTTTCCAGCACTGCCTTAACTCTCTCGAGCATGGAGTTCACTAGAGCTTCACAGGTTGCCACGGGAATCCTCTTCCACTCCTCCTTGATCACGTCATGAAGCTGGTGGATGTTAGACACCTTGCGCTTCTCCACCTTCCGTTTGAGGATGCCCCACAGATGCTCAATAGGGTTTAGGTCTGGAGACATGCTTGGCCAGTCCAGCACCTTTACCCTCAGTTTCTTCAGCAAGGCAGTGGTTGTCTTGGAAGTGTGTTTGGGGTCATTATCATGTTGGAATACTGCTCTACGGCCCAGAGGATCATGTTCTTCTTCAGTATACAGTAGCACAGTACATGTTGGCATTCATGGTTCCTTCAATGAACTGTAGTTCCCCAGTGCCGGCAGTACTCATGCAGCCCCAAACCATGACACTCCCACCACCATGCTTGACTGTAGGCAAGACACATCTGTCTTTGTACTCCTCACCTGGTCGCTGCCACACACGCTTGACACCATCTGAACCAAATAAATTTATCTTGGTCTCATCAGACCACAGGATGTGGTTCCAGTATTCCATGTCTTTAGCCTGCTTGTCTTCAGCAAACTGTTTGCGGGCTTTCTTGTGCACCATCTTTAGAAGAGGCTTTCTTCTTGGACGACAGCTATGCAGACCAATTTGATGGTTCCCCATCCCTTCAACCTCTGCAGAAATGCTGGCAGAACTCACACGTCTATTTTCAAAAGCCAACCTCTGGACATGATGCTGAGCACGTTCACTGAACTTCTTTGGTCTACCATGGTGGGGCCTGTTCTGAGTGGAACCTGTCCTTTTAAACCGCTGTATTGTCTTGGCCACCGTGTTGCAGCTCAGTTTCAGGGTGTTAGCAATCTTCTTATAGCCCAGGCCATCTTTGTGTAGAGCAATAATTCTTTCTTTCAGATCCTCAGAGAGTTCTTTGCCATGAGGTGCCATGTTAAACATCTAGTGACCAATATGAGATTTTGAGAGCGATAACACCAAATTTAAAACACCTGCTCCCCAAGGACACCTGAGATCTTGTAACACAAATGAGTGACATGACAACGGGAAGGGAAAAGGGCTAATTGGGCACAATTTGGGCATTTACATTTACGTATGGGTGTACTCACTTTTGTTGCCAGCAGTTCAGACATTAATGGCTGTGTGTTGAGTTACTTTGAGGGGCCATCAACTTTACACCATTATACAAGCTGTACACTGATTACTTTACATTCTATCAGAGTTTCATATCTGTAGCGTTGTCCCTTGGAAAGATGGTGTACTCACTTTTGTGAGATACTGTGTGTGTGTGTGTGTGTGTGTGTGTGTGTGTGTGTGTGTGTGTGTGTGTGTGTGTGTGTGTGTATAAAGTTTGCCTCTCTCCTGTCTTTCCTTTTAAACCCTTGCTTTTTTGTCTAGCTGGATTTTTTTTTTATTTACCTCCTCTGCCTCTTTCTTCTTCCTGTCTTCCCTCTTACTCCCTGGCCTTGTGTTTTTCAGTCTGTGTCCCCCTTTTTTAATCCCTCCTGATCTCTTGACTTTTACATTTGTCATTTTACATTACTTTTCTCTCTGACCCCCTGTCCACATCTCCCACACCCTGTCTTTTGGCTTCCCCCTGTATTTGTACAAATGGTTTCCATATGGTGCGCACACACACACACACACACACACACACACACGCACGCACGCCCATTAGTGTGTGCGCATGTTAGGGGTTTAGGGAGGTTTAAGTTAAGTGCAGAATGTTTCATTGATGTAGAGTTTTAATAAGTTGTTCACTTTTTTTTTGTAAGGATCTTAAAATGTTTTCCAAAAAATACTTTCCATTAGCGTAGCTTTACCTATGCTATGTTTTAACGTTTATCTCCTTTAATAACAGCAAATCAATGTTCCAACCTCTGCTTCATACGTATTAAGCATTAAATCCATTCGTCGTATTCCTCCCTTCCTGTGGATCAAAAAAACAAAACAAAACCCTGAATCACTTAGTCAAGCTTTCTGCTAAGCACGATGTACATAAACAGGAAGTGTACAATGTTAAAGACAAGGATGAAAAACATAATGGCCTGTTATTCATGATGAAGACCAGCACTCACAGCACTAATGTTGTAGAGCATTAACACACAAGTGGGAGAGGAGATATGGAGCGGTTCCTCTTCTCTCTCTATCTTTCTTTCTTTCTCTCTGTCCGCCTCTCACTTTGGACATTGATAGAAGATGAAATGGCTGTAATTGTGTCTATTAGCTAATGGGAAAGAAACTAATTGCTTTTTTTTCTTCTTCTTCTTCTCTCTCTCTCTCTCTCTCTCTCTCTCTCCAGGTTGAGTTCATTTGTTTCTGCTGATCTCTAGTATACATTAGAACTATTGCTGTGTCTGTCAGAGAGGTAAAATCTTTACTTTAAGTATTTATCTCAAAATAGTAAAAAGATCCAAACAGTATACAGTATTGTGCAAAAGTCTTGACACCCCCCCCCCCCTCATTTCTTCAGATTTTGCTTTCAAACCATCAGCTTTCCTTGAGGAATTGTTCTACAGGCTTCCCGAAGGACATTTTGGTCTCTGAGTCCTGACCTATGAATCATTTAAGCATTACAATAAACATCTAAGGTACAAACCAGGGAAATGGGTGCAGATGATTAGGCCGCTGATTAGTGTACTGCTGATGCAGAATACTGAGTGGTTGGAGAAGATGAGAGGGGAAATGAGGTCGCTGCTGAGGTTGTTGCATAAACAACCAGTTTTAAAATTGCAGCCTGTCACATTAAAACATCTGTTCCCTTTTCTTTCATTTAATCTAAATTTATTTTAATGTCACTTGGCATTTTCACCCACACTGTTTCATTCATTCATTCATTTTCTATACCGCTTAATCCTGTGTTCAGGGTTGCGGGGGACCTGGAGCCTATCCCAGGAGACTTCGGGCACTAGGCGGGGTACACCCTGGACAGGGTGCCAATCCATCGCAGGGCACCCACACCGTTTCAAGTTTTATATTTTTACTAAATTTCCCAGAGTGCACTGCACCATACTCTCATGTCATTCTGTACACCTGAGTCTAGTTTCACTTTATTAGTCTTTGTATTGTTAGTCTTGTCCTCTGTTTAGCTTTTGTCTCATCTGTTAAGTTTAATTTTGTTGTTCTTTAGTGATACTGTTTGTTCTCTGGCTGTTTAACTATTGTTTCAGACAAATATTCTTCAATGATCATTGTTCCCAACAACCAATCACTGTTCACCAATCAGTGCTCAGTATACATTTAAAATGACCAATTATTGATCACCAGTGACTGATCATGATTAGTCAAACTACCAATCATCAGTAACCATTGTTTCCTCAACGCAGTGCAATTTAGCACTGCTATCAAAATCCAATTTACGCTCAGCTTTATTTTCAATCACGATACTTGTTCAATATCCAATCCCTGATCATAATTGCCATTGCCTAATCACCAATATACACAATGACCAATCACTGATCACCATTATTTCAAAGACCAATCATTAATCACCATTGTTTCACAACAAATTATCACTAAACATCATTGTTCAGTTCAGCACTGTTATCAACAGCCAATCAATCACCTCAATTCTGAATTACTGAATCATTTTCAGATACCAGTGACTGATCACTATTAATCAATTGACCAATTATTATTGCTGATTATCATTGTCCCCAAACACCAGTCATTGATGGCCAATGTTCTCAACAGCCAATCACTAATGGTCATCGTTCACAAAAAACAATTACTGATCACTAATATCTCCACTGATCAATCATGTACTTTCTCAGTGGCCAATCACTGGAGTTCTGATCTGAAAAAAAGTTTTTTTTTCTATTTCCTAACTGTCTGTTAGAAAATACATAAAGTACAGTACCTTACAATGTTTTGACAAAAGATATCTCCATTCTGTGAGGAAAAAAGGGGGTATATTATTTTCTAGTTTAATTTCAATTTCAGTGCTTTTTCATGTAAAAGGTTTTGATATCCAAATTATCCTAACAATTCTATTATGAGCACACATTTAGCTACTTCCTTCTGAAAACTGCACCTTTAAGTTGGTTTATGCTCTCTAAATGACTACTGGATCCTTTTACTTGCTATATCTTTAACTGTCACACTAAAAGTAGCTATGTGCTGCCCTCTGGCTCTCATTTCATTATCAAGTATTCCTAGTAAAATCTAGGAAAACTATTTTATTTTGGTTATGTCTATCTATTTAATCATTGTTTTGGATTGTTGTTTGTCACTGAACCACATGTAGAATTTTAATTACTGGAAATAATTTATTTCACAGTACATTTTCTTGTTCTTTCTTTAAAAAATAAATATTAATCTGTAAACTACCTCGTCATTCCTTGTAAGGGTTCACCACTAGAGGTCACTGTATGCCCAGTCTTGTTTTTGTTTGTAGGCTCATTTTCTCAGAAGGCACCTTGGTAAGGTGATGAGAGTGCTCACTTGAACCGAGATAGCTCATTAGACCTCTTATAAATAGCCGCTAGTTCTGGGAAACTGGGTCGAGCATTATTTATATTAATATTGTCATGTGCGCATTTTGTTTTGTATTTAAGTTTGTTGTGTAACAGGTGTTTAAGAAGGCTCTAGTTTTGTTATATGCAAGTTTATTTTGCATGTTGATTCTTGGAGCTGTTATGTTTGAGTACGTATTGTTTGATTGTCTATGGTCATACAGATGGGGCATTTAAAAATTAGTGTTTTTTTTCTGCAGCATGACGCAATTCTTCCTGCTGAATGCTGCGCTATTCTGCGAGTCCACGAAATTTCACAGGGAAATTTCACAGCGAAATTTCATGGCGAGCCAATGGAGTGAAGATGAGATGGGGGTGATGTGCTCATATCTTCTGGTTCTAGTGAGGACTCTCGCTGCTGCATTCTGGAGTAGCTGAAGCTGGTTTATGCACCTAGCTGAACAACCAAACAGTAAGGCGTTACAATAGTCCAACCTAGAGGTGATAAAAGCATGAACTAGTTTTTCTGCATCGTTTAGCGACAATATATTTCTTATCTTGGCAATATTTCTGAGGTGAAAGAATGCTATCCTGGTGATATTATCTACATGAGCTTCAAATGAAAGGCTGGAATCTATAATCACGCCGAGGTCTTTTACTGTTGCACTTGACGGAACAGAAAGGCCATCTAAAGTTATGGTGTGATCTAAGATTTTACTCCTAGCTGTATGCGGTCCTATGACTAGAACTTCTGTCTTATCCGGATTAAGCAGAAGGAAGTTAATTAGCCTCCAATTTCTTATGTCCTGCACACATTGCTCAACTTTAGTAAGATGGTTTTTCTCATCAGGTTTTGTTGAGACATTTAACTGTGTGTCGTCAGCATAACAATGAAAACCAATACCATGTTTACGGATTATGTTGCCCAGAGGAAGCATGTAAAGGGAAATAAGCAGTGGGCCTAAAACTGAACGCTGCGGAACGCCAAACTCCACTAGAGAACATGCAGAATAATCACCATTTAAGTCTACATACTGATAACGATCGGTCAAATAGGATCTGAGCCAGGAGAGGGCTGTACCCTTAATTCCTACTACATTTTCTAATCTGTGAAGAAGAATAGCATGATCAATGGTGTCAAAAGCTGCACTGAGGTCGAGTAATACAAGCATAGTTACACAACCCTGATCAGAGGCCAATAGGAGGTCATTTACTACTTTAACGAGTGCTGTTTCTGTGCTGTGATGAGGCCTAAATCCTGACTGATACAGTTCATGTATGCCATTTCTATGTAGATATGAGCATAGCTGCTTCGCTACTATCTTTTCCAGAATCTTAGAGATAAAGGGGAGGTTTGATATTGGCCTGTAATTGGACAGCTGAGAGGGGTCGAGGTCAGGTTTCTTAATTATTGGTTTGATAACTGCTAATTTAAAAGATTTTGGAACATAACCAATGCTGAGTGAGGAATTAATTATTCTCAACAGCGGTTCTGTTATTACTGGTACTATCTGTTTAAGAAAATGTCAGTATAGGATCTAATATACAGGCAGAGGTGGAAAGTAATGAATTACATTTACTCGCGTTACTGTAATTGAGTAGTTTTTTTGTGTATTTCTACTTTTTAAAGTAGTTTTTAAAATCTGTAATTTTACTTTTACTCAAGTACGTTTTGTTTGAAGTATTGTAATTCGCTACATTTTAAATCATATTGGCTACTGAGTAAAAAATAAATGAAAAATGCTGAAATAATACAAATTATGCTCTTGCGCTTGCGTGTGTGCATCATGACCTGGTCGCGTGCCGCTCCAGACTCCACTCCAGGTTTTCTGACATCGACATCTACCTGACCTTCCACATGGTCGCTTCCGCCCTGAGAGTGACGTCATCGACTAGCGCGACCATATATAAACCGGAGAGAGACGCCGGAAAGAGATTATGATTTTGCCGTTTTGATATTTGGTTGTGTATTCCGGTTTTGAATTTTTGCCTCCCTTTGACTTTGATTACTGCTTTGTCGCTTTGGTTTGGTTGGTCTTTGTATATATTTGTAGATAATTTCACTGTTTTTGGTTTAGGGAGTCCGGGAAGGTACCTGTATTTTTGTGTTTTTTTTTTTTTTTTTTTAGCTACTAAATATAAATACCCTTTTGTTTATTATTTTGTCCTGCGTCCACCCCGAATCTGATCCTCCTCCTCCTGTTTTGTGTGTGTGTGTGTTTGTATATACAAACCTCATTATTTCATCAGTTAATGATTGGATCTAGTTCTTTCTGCCATATACCAGAATTTCCATACAGTTTAAAATAGAACCCTGAACCATTCTTTTGCTGGATGACCCTAGACTGGGACGTAACACGATATTTAAGTGACCACTTTGATTTTCAAGCACAAGAAAGACAACAGCTTTATTATGCAAAGGTGTTCCTTCAGTTAAAAACAACTTGTTTGAGATTTATATCTGCTCATCTTTTTTGAACTATGCTAGAATGCCTCATTACTTTTTACTTGAGTAGATTTTTATAATGGTAACTTTAATCGTACTTTAAGTAAAATTTCACTGAAATTTTTCAGTACTTTTACTTGAGTACAAAATTTTATTACTCTTTCCACCTCTGTATACAGGTTGATGAATTTGCAGAAGAGATGAGTGAAATTAGTTCATTCTCTTTTTTCAATTCAATTCAATTTTATTTATATAGCGCTTTTAACAATGGTCATTGTCTCAAAGCAGCTTCACAAAAATTAAAGAAATTTAACAAAAAAACAAAAACAAAAAAAAACTATATATAGAATAATTATATATAAAATAATAAATAAATAAATAAAATTATAATAGAAAATAAATAAATAAGAACAAATAATAATAATAATTATAGAAAAGAAAATAATTGGAAGTGTGGATGTGTGAGAAAAATGTGCAGATAATGAGACGAATGAATGAAATTTCTCTGATGAGCAAGCCAAGGGTGACGGCGACGGTGGCAAGGAAAACGGTGCCACCTGAGATGGCATTAGGAAGAAACCTTGAGAGGAACCAGACTCAACAGGGAACCCATCCTCATTTGGGCGATAACAGATAGAAATGATATAACATCTTGTGTGTTGTGCAGGTGAAAATTCAATATGACAGAAATTATTTAAATTGACATGAAGACCAGTTCAGCATAGGGACGAGTCAGTAGGTGCAGAGGGCAGATGAGGTCTGGATCACTGGAAGCACAGGAGCAGCATGTGTAGCTCCAACCATCATAAAGCTGAATCCAGCTGGAGCTGGTCCTTCTCTGGATGCCTCAGGAACCTCGCAGGGTCGGCCTTTGTCTACTGAAGCTGGCAAAATCTCCCGATGCCTCGGGATGGGTAGAGAAATACAGAACAGATGGGGAGAATTAGCGTAGTTGCCATTCGGTATAGGTGTACTGGAGTATGAGTACTGGGATGAGTTATGTGTATGCCAGATTAAAAAGATGCGTCTTGAGTCTACTTTTGAACTGAGAAACCGTGTCTGCTCCCCGAACACTGTCTGGAAGGCTATTCCAAAGCTTTGGAGCTAAATATGAAAAAGCCCTACCCCCTTTTGTAGATTTTGAAATTCTGGGAACTACCAGAAGTCCGGAGTTTTGTGATCTTAAGGCGCGTGGTGGATTGTAGCGTATCAGAAGACTGGTTAGGTATGTGGGAGCTAAACCATTTAAGGCCTTGTATGTAAGTAATACTATTTTGTAATTTATTCTAAACTGAACAGGTAGCCAGTGCAGGGATGATAATATTGGGGTTATATGATCATATTTTCTGGATCTAGTGAGAACCCTGGCAGCTGCATTTTGGATTAACTGAAGCTTGTTCGAGGATGCAGGACAACCACCTAGTAATGCATTACAATAGTCCAGTCTGGAGGTCATGAATGCATGAACTAGTTTTTCTGCATCAGATACGGATAAGATGTTCCTAAGTTTAGCAATATTTCAAAGATGGAAAAAGGCTGTTTTTGTGATATTTGAAATCTCACATCTCTTCAAGGGGAGTAAAGTATTCTAGGTTTGAATCTGACATGGCTAGGTTAACATCTGTATCAATTACATTGTTTGGTTTCAAAGCCTCAATTTCATGCCTGATATTTACAATTTTATTATAAAAAAGTTCATGAAATCCTCACTATTGCATGATGATGTTGTGGAGATTTCTGTAGTGGTCTTATTTCTGGTTAATTTGGCTACGGTATTAAATAAAAATCTAGGATTATTTTTATTTTCTTCTATACGAGTGGAGAGATACGTTGATCTAGCTACACTAAGAGCTTTCCTATAGTTCAGGATGCTCTCTTTCCATGCTATTTGAAATACTAACAATTTAGTTTGACGCCATTTACGCTCTAATTTCCGAGCGGTCTGTTTTAAAGTGCGCGTGTGATCGTTATACCAGGGAGCGAGTTTCTTATCTCTAATAATTTTTCTTTTTAGCTGGAGCTACATTATCTAAGGTACAGGACAACAAAGTGTCGACTCTAAATATTCAGTCGCCTGATCGAGTTCTGTGGGGTCAGACGGTGACCTAATCGAAGTTGGTAACTCTGGGAGATTACTGATAAAACTCTGTGTGGTAGTTGATGTGAATGTACGTTTAATACGGTAGCGTGGTGCTGTGCGTACATTATCACTGTGACACACTTGAATGGAGACAAGATAGTGATCTGAGATAATTTCAGACAGTGGAATTGTGAATAAATTTCTTATACTTAATCCGAAAAATATTAAGTCTAAAGTGTGACCTGCTTTATGAGTGGGTCCTACTACACACTGATTTACGCCTACGGAGTCCAGTATGGATATAAATGCTGTTCTCAGAGGGTCTTCTGGATTCTCAAAATGAATGTTAAAATCTCCAGCAATTAACACTTTGTCTACAGAAACGACCAGGTCTGAGATGAAATCTGCAAATTCACTAAGGAATTCAGAATACGGCCCTGGAGGTCTGTAAATTATAATTAGTGGAATCGACTGAGCTGACTTAATATACTTAAATGTTGTTGTTGGTCTTTCGGCTGCTCCCGACAATGGGTCGCCACAGCGGAATATCCAGTCCGCACTACAACTTGGCACAGGTTTTACGCCGGATGCCCTTCCTGACGCAACCCTCCCATTTTATCCGGGCATGGGACCGGCACTGTATCCAGTGGCTGGGGTGTGGGCACTGGCTGGAATCGAACCCGGGCCTTCCACATGGCAGGCGAAACACCTACCACTGAGCCACCAGTGCCCTTCTTAATATACTTAAATACACTTACTGTATGTTACTATAAAGAATTTCAAATGAATTAAATTTGTGTCCGTGTTTTTGTACGATAGACAGATTATCATTATGAATAACTGCGACGCCTCCTCCTCTACCAGTTAACCGAGGCTGGTGTATGTAGCTGTATCCAGGAGGACTAGCTTCATTTAGAGCTACATACTCGTCCTGTTTAACCCATGTTTCAGTTAAACAGAGTATATCAAACGCCTGATCTGTGATAATTTCATTAACAATAACTGCTTTTGATGCGAGAGATCTAATATTTAACAATGTTATCTTCAGATCAGAGGTGCCGGCTACGCATTCAGTGTGATCGGAGTTTGTGGTCTTTATGTTAATTAAATTATTAAAACAGACTTTGAGACTTTCTACATTTTTGCTTAAAAACGGGGAATTTTTCCAGTTATTTGTGCGAGTAAAAGATAAAAAAAAAATTCCAAGAGCGCACCACAGCACCACGTGTGTGAGAGGAAACTGATAGAATGTTGTTTAAACTGGACAGTGTTCACGCTGACAAGTGATGAACGGACTGCCGAGCGCGTCACTTCCTGTTTCTATCCTCCTGTTCTGCACTGTAATGCAGCAAAGTCACAAATCCAGATGTTTGGCTCCAGCAGATTCCTCTCTGTCCCCACCAGGGTTTGACATTAACTTTTTTGCTCACTGGCCAATGTGGCTAGTTGATTTCCGGAGTCACTCGCCATACAGCCTTTTTACTCGCCACAATTTTGTTACCAGAAAATCAGTTATTTTCTTCACCATGATACGTTAATGTTTGTTATATCTAGATTTACTTATATATGACAGCATACACTATATCACTATAGTAGTAAAGTATTCAGTACTCTTTAGATCCCAATATAAAAACATGCAAACATGAACAGTATATTCTGCTTATTGAACTTAAATTCAAGCCTCTTACCACATGACATTGAAAAAATAACATTCAGTACAACTGAACTCATTCTGATATTAAAAATACAGCAACTCAAAACATTTATCATTTCAGTGTTATTATGTGTACTATTACCAGGTATTATTATTCATTATGCTTTATATCAGAATTCTGAGTTAGGACAATGGACTCTGGTCTATCTTGCAGTGTTGACTCTTTATAGTGGGAGGTAATTCAATCAATTGATGAATTTTCATTCAACATGAAATCTAAATAGATTTTAATAGTGATTACTTTTTTATATGTAATCAGTAAATAACATGCAAAAGGGACAAACATTCTCATACTGTTGAGAAGCAATAGCCCTTTAAGGAAATGATACACGCACACCAAACAAGAAGTAAAAATGTGTGTGTTAGTGATGGGAAGTTCGAATAATTTTAGTGACTCTGTTCTTTGAATCTCGTTCATCAAAATGAACAAATCTTTTTTTTGTCATTTCGTTCATTTTATCAGAAATAAATTTAAATGTTGCGTTTTCAATAAATACCCCCAATACGTCTACATACACACATTTTGGCTATAGTTCCAGTTATGAAAATATTACAGTGTAACTAAGGACATATTATAATAAACAATGTACAGCTCACCTCTTCTGAGTCGTTCGTTCTTTTGAATCTATCTTGGAGAGTGAGAGGATTCCAGAGGAATGGAGGAGAAGTGTATTGGTGCCGATTTTTAAGAACAAGGGAGATGTGCAGAGCTGTGTCAATTACAGAGGCATAAAGCTAATGAGCCATACAATGAAGCTGTGGGAAAGAGTAGTGGAAGCTAGGTTAAGGGCAGAGGTGAGAATTTGTGAGCAGCAATATGGTTTTATGCCTAGAAAGAGTACATCAGATGCAGTATTTTCTTTGAGGATGCTGATGGAGAAGTACAGAGAAGGTAATAAAGAGTTGCATTGTGTCTTTGTAGATTTAGAGAAAGCGTACGACAGGGTGCCGAGAGAGGAGCTGTGGTGTTGTATGAGGAAGTCTGGAGTGGCAGAGAAGTATGTTAGAGTGGTGCAGGACATGTATGAGAGTTATAAGACAGGGGTGAGATGTGCTGTAGGTGTGACAGAAGAGTTCAAGGTGGAGGTGGGTCTGCATCAAGGATCGGCTCTAAGCCCCTTTTTGTTTGCTCTAGTGATGGACAGGATGACAGATGAAGTTAGACAGGAGTCTCCATGGACTATGATGTTTGCAGATGACATTGTACTTTGTAGCGAGAGCAGGGAACAGGTGGAAGAAAATTTGGAGAGGTGGAGGTATGCTCTGGAAAGCAGAGGAATGAAGGTTAGCCGCAGCAAGACGGAATACATGTGTGTGAATGAGAGGGACCCAAGAGGAACAGTGAGGCTACAGGGAGCAGAGGTAAAGAAGGTGCAGGATTTTAAGTACTTAGGGTCAACGGTCGAGAGCAACGGAGAGTGTTCAAAGGAGGTGAAGAGACGAGTACAGGCAGGTTGGAATGGGTGGAGAAAAGTGTCAGGTGTGTTGTGCGATAAGAGTATCAGCGAGAATGAAAGGAAAGGTGTACAGGACAGTGGTGAGACCAGCAATGCTCTACGGCTTAGAGACAGTGGCACTGAAGAAAAGACAGGAGGCAGAGCTAGAGGTAGCAAAGCTGAAGATGTTGAGGTTCTCTTTGGGAGTGACAAGGATGGATAGGATCAAGAATCAGTTCATCAGAGGGACAACCCATGTGAGATGTTTTGGAGATAGTCAGAGAGGCCAGATTGAGGTGGTTTGGACATGTTCAGAGGAGAAATTGTGAATATATTGGTAGAAGGATGCTGAGGTTGGAACTGCCAGGCAGGAGGTCTAGAGGAAGACCAAAGAGGAGATTTATGGATGCAGTGAGAGAGGACATGAAGTTAGTTGGTGTGAGAGAAGAGGATGCAGAGGATAGGGTTAGATGGAGGCAGATGATTCGCTGTGGCGACCCCTGAAAGGGAACAGCCGAAAGACAAAGAAGAAGAGTAGGCTAACTTATAATCTGATAGTGTTAACTATGCGAATGTCCTGATTCGTGAATATGCCAACCAGGGCCGCTGCCGGCATATTGTTCAATTATTATCATTTTTGGCCAAATAGGCAGCCGTAACATAGGTGAGGGCGCGCGCTTCATCACGTGTGCTTAGCCTACTCTGCGTTCACTCTAAAATGCAATATGTACGTTTATATTTTTGTTTATTTGTATATGTATATTATTAATATTAATTTATTATTATAATATATAAAAAGACTTTTTTGAGCAGCTGGTATGGTCCCCCCCCTGGGAGTTGGTGCCCTACACAGACTGCATACTCTGCGTATAGGGAGCGGCGGCACTGATGCCAACATATCTTATGAATAAATAAAGCTGTTCATCGCCGATTTATCGATACAAATGCAGACATTCTCGGCCAGAAATGCACCAAAGACAAATACATGTACAGTGCTGTATCTCGCGTTGTTTTCGCGCGGAGAGATTGTGTGTGCGTGCACGGAGAGTTTGTGTTGATAAGTGTATGTGGATAAGTTGATAAGTGCATGTTGTCAAAGTGTTTGTGGACATATAATTTAAATTAAGGATGTCTTGAAACATAATGCAAAACTCTACAGTATTTATTTGAACACGGTAAAGGTGTTAATGTTTCGTACATTCCTTAATTTGTCCTTTCGGTTTGTGTTTTGTTTCACTGTTTTCAATATACTATACATACTGTAAAACGTATGGACAACAATGTTCCGGAAGCATTATTAAATATTCAATTTAGTTGCAATAAAGTTTTATTAAATTTATATTAAAGCAGGCAGTACTGTATATGGCAAATAGTCACTCAAAATCTTTGCAAAAGTAAGAGTATTCATAAATTTTTTTTTTTTACAAAACAGGAAAACTCAATCTTTTCTTTCTAAGAAGTTCGTTAATTATGTCTCTTATTTGCTTGTTGTTGTGGGCTGTGGGGTGGAATTTCCTAGCAACAGCATCGAAAAGTGCTTGAAGCAGAATTACCCCCATCAGCGAAACCGGTTTGATAACTTCACACCAAGGATACAGTAGGTGAGAAGGGGGATTACAGTAACGGTTTCTGTGGGTCATCACCTCGGAGCGCGCTGTCGCGTTGTATTCAGCGAATAGACTAAAACTAAATCATGTTTGCTTCAGCATTGGAAACAATATTGTATTAGGCCAACTTTATTTAAGATTAAAATAATAGTGGGCTAGGAACGTTATTCTTCATATAACTTAAACGACTGAATGAAGTTAAATATACACAATAAATTAATAGCATTTGCTTTACATTTGAGCACTCGTGTAAATACCTTTTTCATTGTATATATACTACCATATCATATATCTGTGTCTAATACTGGTTTATTCATATTTTACATTACATGCAGTTTGTAATTTACTTGCGATTGTACTTTTAAAATGTAACCTATAGGTATCTACAGTATAAGCATATTTAACTACTTCAGCAGTGAATTAGAAACTTGCTTTTAGATAAAGCTTTTTAGATAAGGCTTTTAGATAAAGTTCTTCAGAGCAAGCATTGTATAAATATAATATATAAAATAATAATGTAATATAAAATAAATAAATAAATAAATATATAACAAATGGTTAATGATGGCAATTAAATCAGACTTAATAGTTGGATTTGATACTTTTCTTTTTATTTACTGTATAGACATCGTATTATGCTTTCTCTGTTATTAATCTCTCTATATCCTCCAATTATGACTTGAATAAATTGGCTCACATCGGAGTGCGATAGCATGTTGGAAAAGCGAGTACTGTAGTCTATATATTTGTGTTTGATGTTTTCCTGGGGGGGGGTGTTTACGTCTGCATTTTATCTATAAATCGTGTGTGTGTGTGTGTGCACGGAGAGTTAGTGTGTGTGCACACGGAGAGTTTATAAGTGTGTTGGTGACGCTACTTTACATTGATCAGCAATCGACGCCCCGCCATACCCAGCAGATCAAAGGGGCAGTTATCGGCTAGGACACGTTGAAGGAGAACTTCCCCAAAAATAGTGTAAATGTCTGCAACAATCACTAACCATTAAAATGGTTTTTTTTTTGTAATTAAACACGAATATATTAATTATATTTTCTTTATACATATTTCCAATATATGGTACTTTCGCTGATGGGGGAATTCACAGAATTGAGAGGTTTCGCCAGCAAAACCTAAATAGAAAAATAAACATGAGTAAATATAAAATGTTTAATTGTAACAATTAAATCAGACTTCATAGTTGGATTTGATACTTTAGTGTAATTCATAAATTTACTGAATATATTCAAATAGGGTTAGGGTTGAGTTAGCCGTTAGGAGTTATGGGTAAGTTTTAGGGGTTAAGTTTAAGGGGTTTAGGAAGGGTAGGGGTCAGAGATTAAGGGGTTTAGGAAGGGTAGGGGTCAGAGGTTAGGTTAGGGTAAAAAGACGTAGCCCTGGGATAAACCCAGAACCCACGTGGTGCACGGGCCTGCAACTCAGGCCTCATCTCCAGCACTCTCCATACAAACGATCGACAGATATGGCGCCTGATAGATTATGCAAGGCTAACGATCGTGTTTTGGGCTAGGCTGGGGTAAAATTTATCCACAAACACTCCTACTCCAGATAGGGTAGAATTAGTGTTAAGTGACCATGCCTGTGGAAAGGTTAAAGGTCAGATACACCTAGGGTTACAGGAAAATATGGTTATGCTGACCTAGGGTTCTAGAGCTTATATTTTAAACTGACGGTTATGTTTAGGTTCAAGAAATTGGGTTAGGGTTAGGGTTAGCATTGAGATGTTGGGTCAAAGTCAATGGGGTTTTTAGTTAGGTGTCCCGAAATGAGCGCATTTGCTATGTTGGGCCCGGCACCCATTCATTTTCAATGGGGCCCAACATCGGATCCATCCATCGGACCCACTTTAGCGACCCACGTTCTCCGTCGAAATTGCCGGCCTTGCAGTAACGCTTTCCCCCACGGGGTGGCAGTACCTGCGGGCTTCTCCCCATGCTAGTGGGCTGCGACTTTGGCCCCCGGGCTCGAGGTGCTACAGCAGGCCTCCCATGGCCACTCTAGCCCCGGGGCTTAGGTCCAGGGAGCCCCTGGGGCCCCGGAATAAAAAGTACCCCCGATTTCGACTCCGACCCGGGGGATGGGACCGCAGGGGACCCCCGCTTACCCTCCGGGACTCTCGGGGCCCCCGGGGCCCCTCGACCCAAAGTTGCTCCTAGCGGGAAAGCGATACCATTTCCCGGGCCTAGGGCTCACGCCGAGTCGGGCTATGGTGGTCCCGGGGCCCTCGGGGGCCCCTGGACGGAACTAGCCCGGGGAAGGTGCTAGAGCCACGGGCTTCGGGATCCCGGGTCCCCCGGGCCCTGGGAGTTTGCCTGCCGAGTTTGGAGCCGCTAGGAGCAACTTTGCATTAAAGGGCCCGATATGGAGATGTTGGGTAAAATTGCCTTGCACTAATGCGAAGCTGGGTCAGGATACCCTAACCAGCGGGTACCTGCTACCGGGAAAGTGACACCATTTCCCGGGTGTGGGGCTCACGCAGAGTCGGTCTCTGGCGGTCCCGGGCCCCTAGGGGGCCCCTGGACGGAACTAGCCCGGGGAAGGTGCTACGGACACGGGCTTCGGGATCCTGGGTCCCCCGGGCCCTGGGAGTTTGCCTGCCGAGTTTGGAGCCGCTACTCCCAACTTTGGGGAAGTTGTGATTTTTTTACCTGTTAGGGACCAACATTGACATGTTGGGTCTTTACCATTGCTATATCGAGAACCTGTTCCCGATCGAGCGCCGAGGCCCCTGGGGGCCCATGGCAAAAATGCTCCTGCGGGGGTTATGATATGTTTTCCCGGGTGTGGGGCTCACGGCGAGTCGGGCTGCGGTGGTCCCGGGCTCGGGAGTGCCCCAGGAAGGGAACTGGCCTGGGAGAGGCCTGAGGTCGCGGCCCCTGTGTGCCACAGCCCCCGGGGGCCCCCTGCTCGAGTTTGGGGAAGATCCGAGGTGTCCAAATACTTTTCACCCGGGCGGGGTCGGGGGACCGAGTGTGCCCGGGAAGGGTGCCCCTGGCTGGGTAAAAGTCCCATTCCTCCATGAGGATTTGGCCTGTGATAAGAAAATCATAATAATGAAAAAAATCCCAAGGACTTTGGTCATGGAGGAATGCAGATTGTGCCCGACGAGAGTGCCCCTGGCCGGGTAAAAGTCCAATTCCTCCATGAGGACTTGGCCTGTGATAAGAATCATAATAATGAAAAAAATCCCAAGGACTTTGGTCATGGAGGAATGCAGATTGTGCCCGACGAGAGTGCCCCTGGCCGGGTAAAAGTCCCATTCCTCCATGAGGATTCGGCCTGTGTGTGCATAGTGTTATATATATTGAAAGTCCCACAATTTACGCAGGGGTGGCTGATCCAGAAAGCCCACGAGGCTCCTTCCCCGGCATGATTCCTGCCTTCCCCCCGGTGTGGAGGTATCGCTGTGCCATAGGGTGTCCAGAAGGGTGTGGTCAGAATGTTGAGAAAAGGGGAGCTGAGAGGCTAAGCTCCAGCTGGGTGAGCTGGAGTATCTCCCCGGCTTTTGGTGTCCTAAAGCTGGGGAAGGACTCCTCGGAGTGGGGGTTAGGGGAGCCCCATGGCTAATCTCCCCAGGCTTCAGTGTCCTAAAGCTGGGGAAGGACTCCTCGGAGTCGGGGTTAGGGGAGCCCCATGGCTAATCTCCCCAGGCTTCAGTGTCCTAAAGCTGGGGAAGGGCTCCACGGAGGCCTCGGTGAAAAGACCCGAGGTTTTTACCCTTAAGGGAATTTAACTGACATGCTGGGTCCATTCCCATTGAAATATCGAGAACCTGGGTCCCATAATAATAATGAAAAAAAATCCCAAGGACTTTGGTCATGGAGGAATGCAGAGTGTGGCCAGGAAGGGTGCACCTGGCTGGGTAAAAGTCCCATTCCTCCAGAAGGATTCGGCCTGTGTTAAAAACCCAAGGACTTTGGTCATGGAGGAATGCAGAGTTTGGCCGGGAAGGGTGACCCTGGCTGGGTAAAAGTCCCATTCCTCCAGAAGGATTCGGCCTGTGTTAAAAACCCAAGGACTTTGGTCATGGAGGAATGCAGAGTGTGGCCGGGAAGGGTGACCCTGGCCGGGTAAAAGTCCCATTCCTCCAGGAGGATTCGGCCTGTGTTAAAAACCCAAGGACTTTGGTCATGGAGGAATACAGAGTGTGGCCAGGAAGGGTGCACCTGGCCGGGTAAAAGTCCCATTCCTCCAGAAGGATTTGGCCTGTCAGAAAAATACAAGGACTTTGGTCATGGAGGAATGCAGAGTGTGGCCGGGAAGGGTGACCCTGGCTGGGTAAAAGTCCCATTCCTCCAGAAGGATTCAGCCTGTGTTAAAAACCCAAGGACTTTGGTCATGGAGGAATGCAGAGTTTGGCCAGGAAGGGTGACCCTGGCTGGGTAAAAGTCCCATTCCTCCAGGAGGATTCGGCCTGTGTTAAAAACCCAAGGACTTTGGTCATGGAGGAATGCAGAGTGTGGCCGGGAAGGGTGACCCTGGCTGGGTAAAAGTCCCATTCCTCCAGGAGGATTCGGCCTGTGTTAAAAACCCAAGGACTTTGGTCATGGAGGAATACAGAGTGTGGCCAGGAAGGGTGCACCTGGCCGGGTAAAAGTCCCATTCCTCCAGAAGGATTTGGCCTGTCAGAAAAATACAAGGACTTTGGTCATGGAGGAATGCAGAGTGTGGCCGGGAAGGGTGACCCTGGCTGGGTAAAAGTCCCATTCCTCCAGAAGGATTCGGCCTGTGTTAAAAACCCAAGGACTTTGGTCATGGAGGAATGCAGAGTTTGGCCAGGAAGGGTGACCCTGGCTGGGTAAAAGTCCCATTCCTCCAGGAGGATTCGGCCTGTGTTAAAAACCCAAGGACTTTGGTCATGGAGGAATGCAGAGTGTGGCCGGGAAGGGTGACCCTGGCTGGGTAAAAGTCCCATTCCTCCAGGAGGATTCGGCCTGTGTTAAAAACCCAAGGACTTTGGTCATGGAGGAATACAGAGTGTGGCCAGGAAGGGTGCACCTGGCCGGGTAAAAGTCCCATTCCTCCAGAAGGATTTGGCCTGTCAGAAAAATACAAGGACTTTGGTCATGGAGGAATGCAGAGTGTGGCCGGGAAGGGTGACCCTGGCTGGGTAAAAGTCCCATTCCTCCAGGAGGATTTGGCCTGTCAGAAAAACACAAGGACTTTGGTCATGGAGGAATGCAGAGTGTGGCCGGGAAGGGTGACCCTGGCTGGGTAAAAGTCCCATTCCTCCAGGAGGATTTGGCCTGTCAGAAAAACACAAGGACTTTGGTCATGGAGGAATGCAGAGTGTGGCCGGGAAGGGTGACCCTGGCTGGGTAAAAGTCCCATTCCTCCAGGAGGATTTGGCCTGTCAGAAAAACACAAGGACTTTGGTCATGGAAGAATGCAGAGCGTGCCCGATGAGAGTGCCCCTGGCCGGGTAAAAGTCCCATTCCTCCAGGAGGCTTCAGCCTGAAGCTGAGCTCCAGGCAGGACCCGGCGCCCCATCCCTCCCCGGGCACCGCCACTTAAGCCCGGGGACATTGATGAAGCACAACCGGTCTGGTCCTGGAGAACCAGACCCCTGGGATAACTGGGGACTTAGTCGTTTTTTCAAAAGTTTTTCAGAAATTCTTCTAAGTCCCCAGTTATACCAGGGGTCCCCATAGGAATTGGTTATATGAGGGGTTTGTGAAAAATTTTCTAAGTCCCTGGGTTTCCCAGGGGTCTGAGTGAAAAATTTTCTAAGTCCCTGGGTTTCCCAGGGGTCTGAGTGAAAAATTTTCTAAGTCCCTGGGTTTCCCAGGGGTCAATGAAATTTCGGAGTTATCCCAGGGGTCGGCGAAATTTCGGAGTTATCCCAGGGGTCCAGCTACTCAGCGGGTCGGGATTAAGGGCTGAGTCCGTGTAGGGGGGCTTAAGTGGCGGTGCCCCGGTTCGGATGGGGCGCTGGGTACCTGGGGCTTCGATCCCCGGAGTTTGGTGGTTCTGGGGCCCAGGGAGGGAGCACTGCAGGCCGGGCAGTGGGTGGCGCTGTTCCCCCCGGGACATTTTGGTGAATATCTCCCCGGCCCTTGGGGCTAGGAAGCTGGGGGAGGGCTCGTTGGATAGGTCCCGGGGCCACCGGGAAGGCTGTGTAGGGTTGGCCGGGCTGGGTCGCTAGGGGGCCCCGGTAGGCCCCGGGGAATGTCCCCCGGGCATTTCTGGGTGTATCTCCCCGGGCCTTGGAGCTAGGAAGCTGGGGGAGGGCTCGTTGGATAGGGCCCGGGGCCCCGGGGAAGGCTGAATCGGTTTCCCGGGGCTGGGTCGCTCGGAGGTGGGGTGAGAGCCGGAGAAAGGTCCGGGCATTTCGGTGAATATCTCCCCGGCCCTTGGGGCTAGGAAGCTGGGGGAGGGCTCGTTGGATAGGACCCGGGCCCACCGGGAAGGCTGTGTAGGGTTGGCGGGGCTGGGTCGCTAGGGGGCCCCGGTAGGCGCCGGGGAATGTCCCCCGGGCATTTCTGGGTGTATCTCCCCGGCCCTTAGGGCTAGGAAGCTGGGGGAGGGCTCGTTGGATAGGTCCCGGGGCCCCGGGGAAGGATGAGTCGGTTTCCCCGGGCTGGGTCACTCGGAGGCGGGGTGAGAGCCGGAGAAAGGTCCGGGCATTTCGGTGAATATCTCCCCGGCCCTTGGGGCTAGGAAGCTGGGGGAGGGCTCGTTGGATAGGTCCCGGGGCCCCGGGGAAGGGTGTGTAGGGTTGGCGGGGCTGGGGCCGGAGAGAGTCCCCTAGCCCCAGCCTAACCATAACCCTGTGAGCCCTAAGACTGTGTGACCCTAAGATGTCAAAGTCCCATGAGCCCGGAGCCCCAGCGGGTATTGGTGGGTAGTGTGGCCGACTTAGGGGTGCCTGGGGCCGGGCAGAGTCCCAGAGCGCAGCCCGGGAGCCCTAAGCCTGTATAACCCTAAGACGGGTAGCCCTAAGACAGTATGACCCTAAAATGTTCAAAGTCCCATGAGCAGGTGTTGGTGGGTAGTGTGGCCGACTTAGGGGTGCCTGGGGCCGGGCAGAGTCCCAGAGCGCAGCCCGGGAGCCCTAAGCCTGTATAACCCTAAGACGGGTAGCCCTAAGACAGTATGACCCTAAAATGTTCAAAGTCCCATGAGCGGGTGTTGGTGAATAGTGTGGCCGACTTAGGGGTGCCTGGGGCCGGGCAGAGTCCCAGAGCGCCAGCCGGTGTCTGCCCGGGAGCCCTAAGACTGTATAACCCTAAAATGGTCAAAGTCCCATGAGCCCGGAGCCCCAGCGGGTGTTGGTGGGTAGTGTGGCCGACCTGGGGGTGCCTTGGGCCGGGGAGAGTCGAATTCCTCCAGGCGGGTTCAGCCAGCATGTATACAAGTCAAGTGGTAAATTTCCAAAGTCCACACAGGCTAAGACCCACCATCCAGCCACCATATCTCCCCGGCCCTTGGGGCTAGGAAGCTGGGGGAGGGCTCGTTGGATTCGTCTGGGCGAGCCCTACGAGGCTATCCTAGGGTTCCCGGGTGTGGGGGGCTTCGGCCGGCCGGTAGGGGGCGTGAAAGGACCCGGTGTCGGGGCTCCCGGGCCTTATCGGGCGTATCTCCCCGGGGGTTAGGGTTAGGGGGCTGGGGGAGGGCTCGTCGGATCGGGCCGGACGAGGCCTACGACCCTGGCTTGGTCCCCCGGGTGTGGGTCGCTCGGGGGCCGGGTGAGAGCCGGCCAAAGTTTCGGGGCTGATCGGGCATATCTCCGCGGGCGTTGGGGCTAGAGGGTCGGGGCAGGGCCCATCGGAAGCGTCGGGCGGAGGAGGGTTAGGGGGTCTGGGTGCCCCGGAGGTGGGTCGTTCCGGGCGGGCGTAAGTGGCCCGAATGTCCGCGGGGCTGCTCCTGGGCAACTCCCCAGCCCCGGGGGCTAGAGGGTCGGGGAGGGTCGGCTTTGACTCTGGTCGTGAGCCTGGGACAGGCTGTCTAGGTGGCGTGGGGTGCCCGGCGGGTCGTGGGCGCGCACCGGGCCCGAGCTCGCCAAAGTCCCTAGGGTTTGCGGGTGTCCCAGGCCCGGGCCGATGGGTCCCCGGGTTCGGGGCCTGGCCCAGGGCGTGGGGCCCGACTCCCCCTCGGTGTACTGTGACCCCCAGGCCGGAGGGTTAAGGTTAGGGTACGGGGGGGCAGTTAGAGTAAAGTGTACCGAAGACGGGGAGGGTTCGAGTGCCATATCTCCCCGGGGGTTCGGGCTAGGGGACTGGGGGAGGGCTCGAACCCCCGGGGAGATATGGCACTCGAATATCTCGGGGCTCGGGGCCGGACGAGCCCTACGATCCTGGCTTGGTCCCCCGGGTGTGGGTCGCTCGGGGCCCGGGTGAGAGCCGGCCAAAGCCCCGGGCCTGATCGGCTATATCTCCGCGGCCGTTAGGGCTAGGGAGCTGGGGGAGGGCTCTTTGGATTCGTCCCGGGCCCGCCTAAGAGGCTGGCTAGCGGGGCAGAGTCCCATACCCCCGGGCGGCTCGGGACTGTGCATGCCCTGGGAGCCCCGAGACAGTATGACCCTAAAATGTTCAAAGTCCCATGATGCCGGAGCCCCAGCGGGTGTGGGTGACTAGTGTGGCCGCCCTAGGGGTGCCTGGGGCCGGGCAGAGTCCCAGAGCCCAGCCCGGGAGCCCTAAGCCTGTGAGCCCTAAGCCTGTGAGCCCTAAGCCTGTACAACCCTAAAATGTTCAAAGTCCCATGAGGCCGGAGCCCCAGCGGGTGTGGGTGACTAGTGTGGCCGCCCTAGGGGTGCCTGGGGCCGGGCAGAGTCCCAGAGCCCAGCCCGGGAGCCCTAAGCCTGTGAGCCCTAAGCCTGTGAGCCCTAAGCCTGTATAACCCTAAGACTGTGAGCCCTAAGCCTGTGTAACCCTAAAATGTTCAAATTCCAGAGAGGCTAAACTCCAGGGGGGGGGTGAGCTGGGTTAGCTCCCCGGGCTTCAGTGTCCTAAAGCTGGGGAAGGGCTCCACGGAGGCCTCGGTGAAAAGACCCGAGGTTTTTACCATTAAGGGATTTTAACTGACATGCTGGGTCCATTCCCATTGAAATATCGAGAACCTGGGTCCCATAGACTTAGCTCCAGGCAGGAGGGAGAGTGCCTCTGGCCGGGTAAAAGTGCCATTCCTCCCGGAGGATTCGGCCTGTGCCCATAGTGCAGGGAGCCCCAGGGACCTAGGGGGCCTCGGAATAAAAAGTCCCCCCGATTTCGACTCCGATCTGCGGGATGGGACTGCAGGGGACCCCCGCTTACCCTCCGGGACTCTGGGCCCCCGGGGCCCCTCGACCCAAAGTTGCTCCTAGCGGGAAAGCGATACCATTTCCCGGGCCTAGGGCTCACGCCGAGTCGGGCTATGGTGGTCCCGGGGCCCTGGGGGGCCCCTGGACAGAACTAGCCCGGGGAAGGTGCTAGAGCCACGGGCTTCGGGATCCTGGGTCCCCCGGGCCCTGGGAGTTTGCCTGCCGAGTTTGGAGCCGCTAGGAGCAACTTTGCGTTTAAAGGGCCCGATATGGACATGTTGGGTGACGTTGAATTGCACTTATGCGAAGGTGGGTCAGGACCCTATTTCCCGCGGGTACGTGCTACCGGGAAAGCGACACCATTTCCCGGGTCTGGGGCTCACGCAGAGTCGGTCCCTGGTGGTCCCGGGTCCCTAGGGGGCCCCTGGACGGATCTAGCCCGGGGAAGGTGCTACGGACACGGGCTTCGGGATCCTGGGTCCCCCGGGCCCTGGGAGTTTGCCTGCCGAGTTTGGAGCCGCTACTCCCAACTTTGGGGAAGTTGTGATTTTTTTACCCGTTAGGGACCAACATTGACATGTTGGGTCTTTACTAATGCTATATCGAGAACCTGTTCCCGATCGAGCGCCGAGGCCCCTGGGGGCCCATGACAAAAATGCTCCTGCGGGGGTTATGATATGTTTTCCCGGGTGTGGGGCTCATGGCGAGTCGGGCTGCGGTGGTCCCGGGCTCGGGAGTGCCCCGGGAAGGGAACTGGCCCGGGAGAGGCCTGAGGTCGCGGCCCCTGTCTGCCACGGCCCCCGGGCGCCCCCTGCTCGAGTTTGGGGAAGATCCGAGGTGTCCAAATACTTTTGACCCGGGCGGGGTCGGGGGACCGAGGGTGCCCGGGAAGGGTGCCCCTGGCTGGGTAAAAGTCCCATTCCTCCATGAGGATTTGGCCTGTGAGAAAAAAAATGATAATAATGAAAAAAAATCCCAAGGACTTTGGTCATGGAGGAATGCAGAGTGTGCCCGACGAGAGTGCCCCTGGCCGGGTAAAAGTCCCATTCCTCCAGGAGGATTTGGCCTGTCAGAAAAACCCAAGGACTTTGGTCATGGAGGAATGCAGAGCGTGCCCGACGAGAGTGCCTCTGGCCGGGTAAAAGTCCCATTCCTCCAGGAGGATTCGGCCTGTGGCCATAGTGAAAATATTTCAAAGTCCAGAGAGGCTAAGTTCCAGCGGGGTGAGCTGGCTTACCTCCCCGGGCTACAGTGACCTAAAGCTGGGGAAGGGATAATGAACACACTGGGCCTGGGGAAAAAGTTTTGATGGTTAGTGAATTTTATTGACATACTGTCATTTAGACGTTGGGTCCTCAAATCTAGGTCTAGGGCCCCCTTTAATTTGGAGGAGTACTGCAATTTTAGCTACTTTTGCTAGGAAGGTCGTAGAAAGCTGATTTTTTTTGCTAAAATCATGAAAAAATTCAGGGAACTCGAATCTGGGGCCCATAGATTTTTAGGGGACTGGGAAAGGGGTGAACCGGGACCCATCTCCGGCCAGGAGGGGTCAAAAATTCCCCGGACCCCAGCTCCGAGCTCAGGGGAATTTTAGAAGGCTTCTGACACCCTAAGCCCAACATCTCAATATTTAGTCCCTAACGTCCCTAATTAGGGTTAGGGTTAGGGTTAGGGTTAGGGTTAGGGTTAGGGTTAGGGTTAGGGTTAGGGTTAGGGTTAGGGTTAGGGTTAGGGTTAGGGTTAGGGTTAGGGTTAGGGTTAGGGTTAGGGTTAGGGTTAGGGTTAGGGTTAGGGTTAGGGTTAGGGTTAGGGTTAGGGTTAGGGTTAGGGTTAGGGTTAGGGTTAGGGTTAGGGTTAGGGTTAGGGTTAGGGTTAGGGTTAGGGTTAGGGTTAGGGTTAGGGTTAGGGTTAGGGTTAGGGTTAGGGTTAGGGTTAGGGTTAGGGTTAGGGTTAGGGTTAGGGTTAGGGTTAGGGTTAGGGTTAGGGTTAGGGTTAGGGTTAGGGTTAGGGTTAGGGTTAGGGTTAGGGTTAGGGTTAGGGTTAGGGTTAGGGTTAGGGTTAGGGTTAGGGTTAGGGTTAGGGTTAGGGTTAGGGTTAGGGTTAGGGTTAGGGTTAGGGTTAGGGTTAGGGTTAGGGTTAGGGTTAGGGTTAGGGTTAGGGTTAGGGTTAGGGTTAGGGTTAGGGTTAGGGTTAGGGTTAGGGTTAGGGTTAGGGTTAGGGTTAGGGTTAGGGTTAGGGTTAGGGTTAGGGTTAGGGTTAGGGTTAGGGTTAGGGTTAGGGTTAGGGTTAGGGTTAGGGTTAGGGTTAGGGTTAGGGTTAGGGTTAGGGTTAGGGTTAGGGTTAGGGTTAGGGTTAGGGTTAGGGTTAGGGTTAGGGTTAGGGTTAGGGTTAGGGTTAGGGTTAGGGTTAGGGTTAGGGTTAGGGTTAGGGTTAGGGTTAGGGTTAGGGTTAGGGTTAGGGTTAGGGTTAGGGTTAGGGTTAGGGTTAGGGTTAGGGTTAGGGTTAGGGTTAGGGTTAGGGTTAGGGTTAGGGTTAGGGTTAGGGTTAGGGTTAGGGTTAGGGTTAGGGTTAGGGTTAGGGTTAGGGTTAGGGTTAGGGTTAGGGTTAGGGTTAGGGTTAGGGTTAGGGTTAGGGTTAGGGTTAGGGTTAGGGTTAGGGTTAGGGTTAGGGTTAGGGTTAGGGTTAGGGTTAGGGTTAGGGTTAGGGTTAGGGTTAGGGTTAGGGTTAGGGTTAGGGTTAGGGTTAGGGTTAGGGTTAGGGTTAGGGTTAGGGTTAGGGTTAGGGTTAGGGTTAGGGTTAGGGTTAGGGTTAGGGTTAGGGTTAGGGTTAGGGTTAGGGTTAGGGTTAGGGTTAGGGTTAGGGTTAGGGTTAGGGTTAGGGTTAGGGTTAGGGTTAGGGTTAGGGTTAGGGTTAGGGTTAGGGTTAGGGTTAGGGTTAGGGTTAGGGTTAGGGTTAGGGTTAGGGTTAGGGTTAGGGTTAGGGTTAGGGTTAGGGTTAGGGTTAGGGTTAGGGTTAGGGTTAGGGTTAGGGTTAGGGTTAGGGTTAGGGTTAGGGTTAGGGTTAGGGTTAGGGTTAGGGTTAGGGTTAGGGTTAGGGTTAGGGTTAGGGTTAGGGTTAGGGTTAGGGTTAGGGTTAGGGTTAGGGTTAGGGTTAGGGTTAGGGTTAGGGTTAGGGTTAGGGTTAGGGTTAGGGTTAGGGTTAGGGTTAGGGTTAGGGTTAGGGTTAGGGTTAGGGTTAGGGTTAGGGTTAGGGTTAGGGTTAGGGTTAGGGTTAGGGTTAGGGTTAGGGTTAGGGTTAGGGTTAGGGTTAGGGTTAGGGTTAGGGTTAGGGTTAGGGTTAGGGTTAGGGTTAGGGTTAGGGTTAGGGTTAGGGTTAGGGTTAGGGTTAGGGTTAGGGTTAGGGTTAGGGTTAGGGTTAGGGTTAGGGTTAGGGTTAGGGTTAGGGTTAGGGTTAGGGTTAGGGTTAGGGTTAGGGTTAGGGTTAGGGTTAGGGTTAGGGTTAGGGTTAGGGTTAGGGTTAGGGTTAGGGTTAGGGTTAGGGTTAGGGTTAGGGTTAGGGTTAGGGTTAGGGTTAGGGTTAGGGTTAGGGTTAGGGTTAGGGTTAGGGTTAGGGTTAGGGTTAGGGTTAGGGTTAGGGTTAGGGTTAGGGTTAGGGTTAGGGTTAGGGTTAGGGTTAGGGTTAGGGTTAGGGTTAGGGTTAGGGTTAGGGTTAGGGTTAGGGTTAGGGTTAGGGTTAGGGTTAGGGTTAGGGTTAGGGTTAGGGTTAGGGTTAGGGTTAGGGTTAGGGTTAGGGTTAGGGTTAGGGTTAGGGTTAGGGTTAGGGTTAGGGTTAGGGTTAGGGTTAGGGTTAGGGTTAGGGTTAGGGTTAGGGTTAGGGTTAGGGTTAGGGTTAGGGTTAGGGTTAGGGTTAGGGTTAGGGTTAGGGTTAGGGTTAGGGTTAGGGTTAGGGTTAGGGTTAGGGTTAGGGTTAGGGTTAGGGTTAGGGTTAGGGTTAGGGTTAGGGTTAGGGTTAGGGTTAGGGTTAGGGTTAGGGTTAGGGTTAGGGTTAGGGTTAGGGTTAGGGTTAGGGTTAGGGTTAGGGTTAGGGTTAGGGTTAGGGTTAGGGTTAGGGTTAGGGTTAGGGTTAGGGTTAGGGTTAGGGTTAGGGTTAGGGTTAGGGTTAGGGTTAGGGTTAGGGTTAGGGTTAGGGTTAGGGTTAGGGTTAGGGTTAGGGTTAGGGTTAGGGTTAGGGTTAGGGTTAGGGTTAGGGTTAGGGTTAGGGTTAGGGTTAGGGTTAGGGTTAGGGTTAGGGTTAGGGTTAGGGTTAGGGTTAGGGTTAGGGTTAGGGTTAGGGTTAGGGTTAGGGTTAGGGTTAGGGTTAGGGTTAGGGTTAGGGTTAGGGTTAGGGTTAGGGTTAGGGTTAGGGTTAGGGTTAGGGTTAGGGTTAGGGTTAGGGTTAGGGTTAGGGTTAGGGTTAGGGTTAGGGTTAGGGTTAGGGTTAGGGTTAGGGTTAGGGTTAGGGTTAGGGTTAGGGTTAGGGTTAGGGTTAGGGTTAGGGTTAGGGTTAGGGTTAGGGTTAGGGTTAGGGTTAGGGTTAGGGTTAGGGTTAGGGTTAGGGTTAGGGTTAGGGTTAGGGTTAGGGTTAGGGTTAGGGTTAGGGTTAGGGTTAGGGTTAGGGTTAGGGTTAGGGTTAGGGTTAGGGTTAGGGTTAGGGTTAGGGTTAGGGTTAGGGTTAGGGTTAGGGTTAGGGTTAGGGTTAGGGTTAGGGTTAGGGTTAGGGTTAGGGTTAGGGTTAGGGTTAGGGTTAGGGTTAGGGTTAGGGTTAGGGTTAGGGTTAGGGTTAGGGTTAGGGTTAGGGTTAGGGTTAGGGTTAGGGTTAGGGTTAGGGTTAGGGTTAGGGTTAGGGTTAGGGTTAGGGTTAGGGTTAGGGTTAGGGTTAGGGTTAGGGTTAGGGTTAGGGTTAGGGTTAGGGTTAGGGTTAGGGTTAGGGTTAGGGTTAGGGTTAGGGTTAGGGTTAGGGTTAGGGTTAGGGTTAGGGTTAGGGTTAGGGTTAGGGTTAGGGTTAGGGTTAGGGTTAGGGTTAGGGTTAGGGTTAGGGTTAGGGTTAGGGTTAGGGTTAGGGTTAGGGTTAGGGTTAGGGTTAGGGTTAGGGTTAGGGTTAGGGTTAGGGTTAGGGTTAGGGTTAGGGTTAGGGTTAGGGTTAGGGTTAGGGTTAGGGTTAGGGTTAGGGTTAGGGTTAGGGTTAGGGTTAGGGTTAGGGTTAGGGTTAGGGTTAGGGTTAGGGTTAGGGTTAGGGTTAGGGTTAGGGTTAGGGTTAGGGTTAGGGTTAGGGTTAGGGTTAGGGTTAGGGTTAGGGTTAGGGTTAGGGTTAGGGTTAGGGTTAGGGTTAGGGTTAGGGTTAGGGTTAGGGTTAGGGTTAGGGTTAGGGTTAGGGTTAGGGTTAGGGTTAGGGTTAGGGTTAGGGTTAGGGTTAGGGTTAGGGTTAGGGTTAGGGTTAGGGTTAGGGTTAGGGTTAGGGTTAGGGTTAGGGTTAGGGTTAGGGTTAGGGTTAGGGTTAGGGTTAGGGTTAGGGTTAGGGTTAGGGTTAGGGTTAGGGTTAGGGTTAGGGTTAGGGTTAGGGTTAGGGTTAGGGTTAGGGTTAGGGTTAGGGTTAGGGTTAGGGTTAGGGTTAGGGTTAGGGTTAGGGTTAGGGTTAGGGTTAGGGTTAGGGTTAGGGTTAGGGTTAGGGTTAGGGTTAGGGTTAGGGTTAGGGTTAGGGTTAGGGTTAGGGTTAGGGTTAGGGTTAGGGTTAGGGTTAGGGTTAGGGTTAGGGTTAGGGTTAGGGTTAGGGTTAGGGTTAGGGTTAGGGTTAGGGTTAGGGTTAGGGTTAGGGTTAGGGTTAGGGTTAGGGTTAGGGTTAGGGTTAGGGTTAGGGTTAGGGTTAGGGTTAGGGTTAGGGTTAGGGTTAGGGTTAGGGTTAGGGTTAGGGTTAGGGTTAGGGTTAGGGTTAGGGTTAGGGTTAGGGTTAGGGTTAGGGTTAGGGTTAGGGTTAGGGTTAGGGTTAGGGTTAGGGTTAGGGTTAGGGTTAGGGTTAGGGTTAGGGTTAGGGTTAGGGTTAGGGTTAGGGTTAGGGTTAGGGTTAGGGTTAGGGTTAGGGTTAGGGTTAGGGTTAGGGTTAGGGTTAGGGTTAGGGTTAGGGTTAGGGTTAGGGTTAGGGTTAGGGTTAGGGTTAGGGTTAGGGTTAGGGTTAGGGTTAGGGTTAGGGTTAGGGTTAGGGTTAGGGTTAGGGTTAGGGTTAGGGTTAGGGTTAGGGTTAGGGTTAGGGTTAGGGTTAGGGTTAGGGTTAGGGTTAGGGTTAGGGTTAGGGTTAGGGTTAGGGTTAGGGTTAGGGTTAGGGTTAGGGTTAGGGTTAGGGTTAGGGTTAGGGTTAGGGTTAGGGTTAGGGTTAGGGTTAGGGTTAGGGTTAGGGTTAGGGTTAGGGTTAGGGTTAGGGTTAGGGTTAGGGTTAGGGTTAGGGTTAGGGTTAGGGTTAGGGTTAGGGTTAGGGTTAGGGTTAGGGTTAGGGTTAGGGTTAGGGTTAGGGTTAGGGTTAGGGTTAGGGTTAGGGTTAGGGTTAGGGTTAGGGTTAGGGTTAGGGTTAGGGTTAGGGTTAGGGTTAGGGTTAGGGTTAGGGTTAGGGTTAGGGTTAGGGTTAGGGTTAGGGTTAGGGTTAGGGTTAGGGTTAGGGTTAGGGTTAGGGTTAGGGTTAGGGTTAGGGTTAGGGTTAGGGTTAGGGTTAGGGTTAGGGTTAGGGTTAGGGTTAGGGTTAGGGTTAGGGTTAGGGTTAGGGTTAGGGTTAGGGTTAGGGTTAGGGTTAGGGTTAGGGTTAGGGTTAGGGTTAGGGTTAGGGTTAGGGTTAGGGTTAGGGTTAGGGTTAGGGTTAGGGTTAGGGTTAGGGTTAGGGTTAGGGTTAGGGTTAGGGTTAGGGTTAGGGTTAGGGTTAGGGTTAGGGTTAGGGTTAGGGTTAGGGTTAGGGTTAGGGTTAGGGTTAGGGTTAGGGTTAGGGTTAGGGTTAGGGTTAGGGTTAGGGTTAGGGTTAGGGTTAGGGTTAGGGTTAGGGTTAGGGTTAGGGTTAGGGTTAGGGTTAGGGTTAGGGTTAGGGTTAGGGTTAGGGTTAGGGTTAGGGTTAGGGTTAGGGTTAGGGTTAGGGTTAGGGTTAGGGTTAGGGTTAGGGTTAGGGTTAGGGTTAGGGTTAGGGTTAGGGTTAGGGTTAGGGTTAGGGTTAGGGTTAGGGTTAGGGTTAGGGTTAGGGTTAGGGTTAGGGTTAGGGTTAGGGTTAGGGTTAGGGTTAGGGTTAGGGTTAGGGTTAGGGTTAGGGTTAGGGTTAGGGTTAGGGTTAGGGTTAGGGTTAGGGTTAGGGTTAGGGTTAGGGTTAGGGTTAGGGTTAGGGTTAGGGTTAGGGTTAGGGTTAGGGTTAGGGTTAGGGTTAGGGTTAGGGTTAGGGTTAGGGTTAGGGTTAGGGTTAGGGTTAGGGTTAGGGTTAGGGTTAGGGTTAGGGTTAGGGTTAGGGTTAGGGTTAGGGTTAGGGTTAGGGTTAGGGTTAGGGTTAGGGTTAGGGTTAGGGTTAGGGTTAGGGTTAGGGTTAGGGTTAGGGTTAGGGTTAGGGTTAGGGTTAGGGTTAGGGTTAGGGTTAGGGTTAGGGTTAGGGTTAGGGTTAGGGTTAGGGTTAGGGTTAGGGTTAGGGTTAGGGTTAGGGTTAGGGTTAGGGTTAGGGTTAGGGTTAGGGTTAGGGTTAGGGTTAGGGTTAGGGTTAGGGTTAGGGTTAGGGTTAGGGTTAGGGTTAGGGTTAGGGTTAGGGTTAGGGTTAGGGTTAGGGTTAGGGTTAGGGTTAGGGTTAGGGTTAGGGTTAGGGTTAGGGTTAGGGTTAGGGTTAGGGTTAGGGTTAGGGTTAGGGTTAGGGTTAGGGTTAGGGTTAGGGTTAGGGTTAGGGTTAGGGTTAGGGTTAGGGTTAGGGTTAGGGTTAGGGTTAGGGTTAGGGTTAGGGTTAGGGTTAGGGTTAGGGTTAGGGTTAGGGTTAGGGTTAGGGTTAGGGTTAGGGTTAGGGTTAGGGTTAGGGTTAGGGTTAGGGTTAGGGTTAGGGTTAGGGTTAGGGTTAGGGTTAGGGTTAGGGTTAGGGTTAGGGTTAGGGTTAGGGTTAGGGTTAGGGTTAGGGTTAGGGTTAGGGTTAGGGTTAGGGTTAGGGTTAGGGTTAGGGTTAGGGTTAGGGTTAGGGTTAGGGTTAGGGTTAGGGTTAGGGTTAGGGTTAGGGTTAGGGTTAGGGTTAGGGTTAGGGTTAGGGTTAGGGTTAGGGTTAGGGTTAGGGTTAGGGTTAGGGTTAGGGTTAGGGTTAGGGTTAGGGTTAGGGTTAGGGTTAGGGTTAGGGTTAGGGTTAGGGTTAGGGTTAGGGTTAGGGTTAGGGTTAGGGTTAGGGTTAGGGTTAGGGTTAGGGTTAGGGTTAGGGTTAGGGTTAGGGTTAGGGTTAGGGTTAGGGTTAGGGTTAGGGTTAGGGTTAGGGTTAGGGTTAGGGTTAGGGTTAGGGTTAGGGTTAGGGTTAGGGTTAGGGTTAGGGTTAGGGTTAGGGTTAGGGTTAGGGTTAGGGTTAGGGTTAGGGTTAGGGTTAGGGTTAGGGTTAGGGTTAGGGTTAGGGTTAGGGTTAGGGTTAGGGTTAGGGTTAGGGTTAGGGTTAGGGTTAGGGTTAGGGTTAGGGTTAGGGTTAGGGTTAGGGTTAGGGTTAGGGTTAGGGTTAGGGTTAGGGTTAGGGTTAGGGTTAGGGTTAGGGTTAGGGTTAGGGTTAGGGTTAGGGTTAGGGTTAGGGTTAGGGTTAGGGTTAGGGTTAGGGTTAGGGTTAGGGTTAGGGTTAGGGTTAGGGTTAGGGTTAGGGTTAGGGTTAGGGTTAGGGTTAGGGTTAGGGTTAGGGTTAGGGTTAGGGTTAGGGTTAGGGTTAGGGTTAGGGTTAGGGTTAGGGTTAGGGTTAGGGTTAGGGTTAGGGTTAGGGTTAGGGTTAGGGTTAGGGTTAGGGTTAGGGTTAGGGTTAGGGTTAGGGTTAGGGTTAGGGTTAGGGTTAGGGTTAGGGTTAGGGTTAGGGTTAGGGTTAGGGTTAGGGTTAGGGTTAGGGTTAGGGTTAGGGTTAGGGTTAGGGTTAGGGTTAGGGTTAGGGTTAGGGTTAGGGTTAGGGTTAGGGTTAGGGTTAGGGTTAGGGTTAGGGTTAGGGTTAGGGTTAGGGTTAGGGTTAGGGTTAGGGTTAGGGTTAGGGTTAGGGTTAGGGTTAGGGTTAGGGTTAGGGTTAGGGTTAGGGTTAGGGTTAGGGTTAGGGTTAGGGTTAGGGTTAGGGTTAGGGTTAGGGTTAGGGTTAGGGTTAGGGTTAGGGTTAGGGTTAGGGTTAGGGTTAGGGTTAGGGTTAGGGTTAGGGTTAGGGTTAGGGTTAGGGTTAGGGTTAGGGTTAGGGTTAGGGTTAGGGTTAGGGTTAGGGTTAGGGTTAGGGTTAGGGTTAGGGTTAGGGTTAGGGTTAGGGTTAGGGTTAGGGTTAGGGTTAGGGTTAGGGTTAGGGTTAGGGTTAGGGTTAGGGTTAGGGTTAGGGTTAGGGTTAGGGTTAGGGTTAGGGTTAGGGTTAGGGTTAGGGTTAGGGTTAGGGTTAGGGTTAGGGTTAGGGTTAGGGTTAGGGTTAGGGTTAGGAGGTTAGGGTTAGGGTTAGGGTTAGGGTTAGGGTTAGGGTTAGGGTTAGGGTTAGGGTTAGGGTTAGGGTTAGGGTTAGGGTTAGGGTTAGGGTTAGGGTTAGGGTTAGGGTTAGGGTTAGGGTTAGGGTTAGGGTTAGGGTTAGGGTTAGGGTTAGGGTTAGGGTTAGGGTTAGGGTTAGGGTTAGGGTTAGGGTTAGGGTTAGGGTTAGGGTTAGGGTTAGGGTTAGGGTTAGGGTTAGGGTTAGGGTTAGGGTTAGGGTTAGGGTTAGGGTTAGGG
>CM060114.1:0-172500 GCA_030522415.1 Channallabes apus
AAAACAGAAAACAACAACAAATTAAAGCTGAAAAACAGGTAAAGCAACAATGAATACTACAAAGAAAAATACTTACCTGTTGTACTTACCTGTCCTGATGGTCAAAATTCCTGAAAAAAGGAAAAATAGAACCATAAAAATTATGGGACATTTGGGTAAAGTAAAATAAAATATTTACCTGGTGCACTTAATTCCTAAAGCTAAATTACAAAAAGAAAATGCTTTAAGGAAAAAGGGAAAAGCAAATTATTTTTCCTTGGTTGTATTTTAAGGGGCATTTTTTTCAACAAGGGGGCGGAGCCCATGAAAATAAATAGGTGATTTAACAGAGTTTTCACCATTTCAGCATCGAAACAGCCAGGAGAAAGATTCAAAAGCAAGTCTATGCCTGATGAAGGTTAAGATAAACCGAAACGTAGCGCCAAATAGACTTGCTATAAAGAGCTCAAAGTGTTTACCAAGGGGAGGGATGTTTTTCAGAGCTAAAGGGGAGATTTGAGGTGTCTGGGACCTTTGAAGTCGTGGTAGGCCAGTGCACAATGTTGGTTCTAGGCCTACAGAGACCCGAGTTTTCCTATCCTATCCCCAAATCCCACCCTATCCCAAAGTTCCCTGCCTTGGACCCTGCCCCGGGGACCGTTAACCTAATTTTCTTAACCCCTACCCCCCTTTTTCCCTAATCCTAACCCCACTTGGGTTCTTTGCGGGTTTTTGGAACCACAGTCTTTCACAAAAACCTAACCCAGCCAGTGCCACCCGATGGAGTTGGACTTGGATCATCTCTTTGTCTTCCACTAGCCTGAAAAACAGAAAACAACAACAAATTAAAGCTGAAAAACAGGTAAAGCAACAATGAATACTACAAAGAAAAATACTTACCTGTTGTACTTACCTGTCCTGATGGTCAAAATTCCTGAAAAAAGGAAAAATAGAACCATAAAAATTATGGGACATTTGGGTAAAGTAAAATAAAATATTTACCTGGTGCACTTAATTCCTAAAGCTAAATTACAAAAAGAAAATGCTTTAAGGAAAAAGGGAAAAGCAAATTATTTTTCCTTGGTTGTATTTTAAGGGGCATTTTTTTCAACAAGGGGGCGGAGCCCATGAAAATAAATAGGTGATTTAACAGAGTTTTCACCATTTCAGCATCGAAACAGCCAGGAGAAAGATTCAAAAGCAAGTCTATGCCTGATGAAGGTTAAGATAAACCGAAACGTAGCGCCAAATAGACTTGCTATAAAGAGCTCAAAGTGTTTACCAAGGGGAGGGATGTTTTTCAGAGCTAAAGGGGAGATTTGAGGTGTCTGGGACCTTTGAAGTCGTGGTAGGCCAGTGCACAATGTTGGTTCTAGGCCTACAGAGACCCGAGTTTTCCTATCCTATCCCCAAATCCCACCCTATCCCCAAAGTTCCCTGCCTTGGACCCTGCCCCGGGACCGTTAACCTAATTTTCTTAACCCCTACCCCCCTTTTTCCCTAATCCTAACCCCACTTGGGTTCTTTGCGGGTTTTTGGAACCACAGTCTTTCACAAAAACCTAACCCAGCCAGTGCCACCCGATGGAGTTGGACTTGGATCATCTCTTTGTCTTCCACTAGCCTGAAAAACAGAAAACAACAACAAATTAAAGCTGAAAAACAGGTAAAGCAACAATGAATACTACAAAGAAAAATACTTACCTGTTGTACTTACCTGTCCTGATGGTCAAAATTCCTGAAAAAAGGAAAAATAGAACCATAAAAATTATGGGACATTTGGGTAAAGTAAAATAAAATATTTACCTGGTGCACTTAATTCCTAAAGCTAAATTACAAAAAGAAAATGCTTTAAGGAAAAAGGGGAAAAGCAAATTATTTTTCCTTGGTTGTATTTTAAGGGGCATTTTTTTCAACAAGGGGGCGGAGCCCATGAAAATAAATAGGTGATTTAACAGAGTTTTCACCATTTCAGCATCGAAACAGCCAGGAGAAAGATTCAAAAGCAAGTCTATGCCTGATGAAGGTTAAGATAAACCGAAACGTAGCGCCAAATAGACTTGCTATAAAGAGCTCAAAGTGTTTACCAAGGGGAGGGATGTTTTTCAGAGCTAAAGGGGAGATTTGAGGTGTCTGGGACCTTTGAAGTCGTGGTAGGCCAGTGCACAATGTTGGTTCTAGGCCTACAGAGACCCGAGTTTTCCTATCCTATCCCCAAATCCCACCCTATCCCCAAAGTTCCCTGCCTTGGACCCTGCCCCGGGACCGTTAACCTAATTTTCTTAACCCCTACCCCCCTTTTTCCCTAATCCTAACCCCACTTGGGTTCTTTGCGGGTTTTTGGAACCACAGTCTTTCACAAAAACCTAACCCAGCCAGTGCCACCCGATGGAGTTGGACTTGGATCATCTCTTTGTCTTCCACTAGCCTGAAAAACAGAAAACAACAACAAATTAAAGCTGAAAAACAGGTAAAGCAACAATGAATACTACAAAGAAAAATACTTACCTGTTGTACTTACCTGTCCTGATGGTCAAAATTCCTGAAAAAAGGAAAAATAGAACCATAAAAATTATGGGACATTTGGGTAAAGTAAAATAAAATATTTACCTGGTGCACTTAATTCCTAAAGCTAAATTACAAAAAGAAAATGCTTTAAGGAAAAAGGGAAAAGCAAATTATTTTTCCTTGGTTGTATTTTAAGGGGCATTTTTTTCAACAAGGGGGCGGAGCCCATGAAAATAAATAGGTGATTTAACAGAGTTTTCACCATTTCAGCATCGAAACAGCCAGGAGAAAGATTCAAAAGCAAGTCTATGCCTGATGAAGGTTAAGATAAACCGAAACGTAGCGCCAAATAGACTTGCTATAAAGAGCTCAAAGTGTTTACCAAGGGGAGGGATGTTTTTCAGAGCTAAAGGGGAGATTTGAGGTGTCTGGGACCTTTGAAGTCGTGGTAGGCCAGTGCACAATGTTGGTTCTAGGCCTACAGAGACCCGAGTTTTCCTATCCTATCCCCAAATCCCACCCTATCCCCAAAGTTCCCTGCCTTGGACCCTGCCCCGGGACCGTTAACCTAATTTTCTTAACCCCTACCCCCCTTTTTCCCTAATCCTAACCCCACTTGGGTTCTTTGCGGGTTTTTGGAACCACAGTCTTTCACAAAAACCTAACCCAGCCAGTGCCACCCGATGGAGTTGGACTTGGATCATCTCTTTGTCTTCCACTAGCCTGAAAAACAGAAAACAACAACAAATTAAAGCTGAAAAACAGGTAAAGCAACAATGAATACTACAAAGAAAAATACTTACCTGTTGTACTTACCTGTCCTGATGGTCAAAATTCCTGAAAAAAGGAAAAATAGAACCATAAAAATTATGGGACATTTGGGTAAAGTAAAATAAAATATTTACCTGGTGCACTTAATTCCTAAAGCTAAATTACAAAAAGAAAATGCTTTAAGGAAAAAGGGAAAAGCAAATTATTTTTCCTTGGTTGTATTTTAAGGGGCATTTTTTTCAACAAGGGGGCGGAGCCCATGAAAATAAATAGGTGATTTAACAGAGTTTTCACCATTTCAGCATCGAAACAGCCAGGAGAAAGATTCAAAAGCAAGTCTATGCCTGATGAAGGTTAAGATAAACCGAAACGTAGCGCCAAATAGACTTGCTATAAAGAGCTCAAAGTGTTTACCAAGGGGAGGGATGTTTTTCAGAGCTAAAGGGGAGATTTGAGGTGTCTGGGACCTTTGAAGTCGTGGTAGGCCAGTGCACAATGTTGGTTCTAGGCCTACAGAGACCCGAGTTTTCCTATCCTATCCCCAAATCCCACCCTATCCCCAAAGTTCCCTGCCTTGGACCCTGCCCCGGGACCGTTAACCTAATTTTCTTAACCCCTACCCCCCTTTTTCCCTAATCCTAACCCCACTTGGGTTCTTTGCGGGTTTTTGGAACCACAGTCTTTCACAAAAACCTAACCCAGCCAGTGCCACCCGATGGAGTTGGACTTGGATCATCTCTTTGTCTTCCACTAGCCTGAAAAACAGAAAACAACAACAAATTAAAGCTGAAAAACAGGTAAAGCAACAATGAATACTACAAAGAAAAATACTTACCTGTTGTACTTACCTGTCCTGATGGTCAAAATTCCTGAAAAAAGGAAAAATAGAACCATAAAAATTATGGGACATTTGGGTAAAGTAAAATAAAATATTTACCTGGTGCACTTAATTCCTAAAGCTAAATTACAAAAAGAAAATGCTTTAAGGAAAAAGGGAAAAGCAAATTATTTTTCCTTGGTTGTATTTTAAGGGGCATTTTTTTCAACAAGGGGGCGGAGCCCATGAAAATAAATAGGTGATTTAACAGAGTTTTCACCATTTCAGCATCGAAACAGCCAGGAGAAAGATTCAAAAGCAAGTCTATGCCTGATGAAGGTTAAGATAAACCGAAACGTAGCGCCAAATAGACTTGCTATAAAGAGCTCAAAGTGTTTACCAAGGGGAGGGATGTTTTTCAGAGCTAAAGGGGAGATTTGAGGTGTCTGGGACCTTTGAAGTCGTGGTAGGCCAGTGCACAATGTTGGTTCTAGGCCTACAGAGACCCGAGTTTTCCTATCCTATCCCCAAATCCCACCCTATCCCCAAAGTTCCCTGCCTTGGACCCTGCCCCGGGACCGTTAACCTAATTTTCTTAACCCCTACCCCCCTTTTTCCCTAATCCTAACCCCACTTGGGTTCTTTGCGGGTTTTTGGAACCACAGTCTTTCACAAAAACCTAACCCAGCCAGTGCCACCCGATGGAGTTGGACTTGGATCATCTCTTTGTCTTCCACTAGCCTGAAAAACAGAAAACAACAACAAATTAAAGCTGAAAAACAGGTAAAGCAACAATGAATACTACAAAGAAAAATACTTACCTGTTGTACTTACCTGTCCTGATGGTCAAAATTCCTGAAAAAAGGAAAAATAGAACCATAAAAATTATGGGACATTTGGGTAAAGTAAAATAAAATATTTACCTGGTGCACTTAATTCCTAAAGCTAAATTACAAAAAGAAAATGCTTTAAGGAAAAAGGGAAAAGCAAATTATTTTTCCTTGGTTGTATTTTAAGGGGCATTTTTTTCAACAAGGGGGCGGAGCCCATGAAAATAAATAGGTGATTTAACAGAGTTTTCACCATTTCAGCATCGAAACAGCCAGGAGAAAGATTCAAAAGCAAGTCTATGCCTGATGAAGGTTAAGATAAACCGAAACGTAGCGCCAAATAGACTTGCTATAAAGAGCTCAAAGTGTTTACCAAGGGGAGGGATGTTTTTCAGAGCTAAAGGGGAGATTTGAGGTGTCTGGGACCTTTGAAGTCGTGGTAGGCCAGTGCACAATGTTGGTTCTAGGCCTACAGAGACCCGAGTTTTCCTATCCTATCCCCAAATCCCACCCTATCCCCAAAGTTCCCTGCCTTGGACCCTGCCCCGGGACCGTTAACCTAATTTTCTTAACCCCTACCCCCCTTTTTCCCTAATCCTAACCCCACTTGGGTTCTTTGCGGGTTTTTGGAACCACAGTCTTTCACAAAAACCTAACCCAGCCAGTGCCACCCGATGGAGTTGGACTTGGATCATCTCTTTGTCTTCCACTAGCCTGAAAAACAGAAAACAACAACAAATTAAAGCTGAAAAACAGGTAAAGCAACAATGAATACTACAAAGAAAAATACTTACCTGTTGTACTTACCTGTCCTGATGGTCAAAATTCCTGAAAAAAGGAAAAATAGAACCATAAAAATTATGGGACATTTGGGTAAAGTAAAATAAAATATTTACCTGGTGCACTTAATTCCTAAAGCTAAATTACAAAAAGAAAATGCTTTAAGGAAAAAGGGAAAAGCAAATTATTTTTCCTTGGTTGTATTTTAAGGGGCATTTTTTTCAACAAGGGGGCGGAGCCCATGAAAATAAATAGGTGATTTAACAGAGTTTTCACCATTTCAGCATCGAAACAGCCAGGAGAAAGATTCAAAAGCAAGTCTATGCCTGATGAAGGTTAAGATAAACCGAAACGTAGCGCCAAATAGACTTGCTATAAAGAGCTCAAAGTGTTTACCAAGGGGAGGGATGTTTTTCAGAGCTAAAGGGGAGATTTGAGGTGTCTGGGACCTTTGAAGTCGTGGTAGGCCAGTGCACAATGTTGGTTCTAGGCCTACAGAGACCCGAGTTTTCCTATCCTATCCCCAAATCCCACCCTATCCCCAAAGTTCCCTGCCTTGGACCCTGCCCCGGGACCGTTAACCTAATTTTCTTAACCCCTACCCCCCTTTTTCCCTAATCCTAACCCCACTTGGGTTCTTTGCGGGTTTTTGGAACCACAGTCTTTCACAAAAACCTAACCCAGCCAGTGCCACCCGATGGAGTTGGACTTGGATCATCTCTTTGTCTTCCACTAGCCTGAAAAACAGAAAACAACAACAAATTAAAGCTGAAAAACAGGTAAAGCAACAATGAATACTACAAAGAAAAATACTTACCTGTTGTACTTACCTGTCCTGATGGTCAAAATTCCTGAAAAAAGGAAAAATAGAACCATAAAAATTATGGGACATTTGGGTAAAGTAAAATAAAATATTTACCTGGTGCACTTAATTCCTAAAGCTAAATTACAAAAAGAAAATGCTTTAAGGAAAAAGGGAAAAGCAAATTATTTTTCCTTGGTTGTATTTTAAGGGGCATTTTTTTCAACAAGGGGGCGGAGCCCATGAAAATAAATAGGTGATTTAACAGAGTTTTCACCATTTCAGCATCGAAACAGCCAGGAGAAAGATTCAAAAGCAAGTCTATGCCTGATGAAGGTTAAGATAAACCGAAACGTAGCGCCAAATAGACTTGCTATAAAGAGCTCAAAGTGTTTACCAAGGGGAGGGATGTTTTTCAGAGCTAAAGGGGAGATTTGAGGTGTCTGGGACCTTTGAAGTCGTGGTAGGCCAGTGCACAATGTTGGTTCTAGGCCTACAGAGACCCGAGTTTTCCTATCCTATCCCCAAATCCCACCCTATCCCCAAAGTTCCCTGCCTTGGACCCTGCCCCGGGACCGTTAACCTAATTTTCTTAACCCCTACCCCCCTTTTTCCCTAATCCTAACCCCACTTGGGTTCTTTGCGGGTTTTTGGAACCACAGTCTTTCACAAAAACCTAACCCAGCCAGTGCCACCCGATGGAGTTGGACTTGGATCATCTCTTTGTCTTCCACTAGCCTGAAAAACAGAAAACAACAACAAATTAAAGCTGAAAAACAGGTAAAGCAACAATGAATACTACAAAGAAAAATACTTACCTGTTGTACTTACCTGTCCTGATGGTCAAAATTCCTGAAAAAAGGAAAAATAGAACCATAAAAATTATGGGACATTTGGGTAAAGTAAAATAAAATATTTACCTGGTGCACTTAATTCCTAAAGCTAAATTACAAAAAGAAAATGCTTTAAGGAAAAAGGGAAAAGCAAATTATTTTTCCTTGGTTGTATTTTAAGGGGCATTTTTTTCAACAAGGGGGCGGAGCCCATGAAAATAAATAGGTGATTTAACAGAGTTTTCACCATTTCAGCATCGAAACAGCCAGGAGAAAGATTCAAAAGCAAGTCTATGCCTGATGAAGGTTAAGATAAACCGAAACGTAGCGCCAAATAGACTTGCTATAAAGAGCTCAAAGTGTTTACCAAGGGGAGGGATGTTTTTCAGAGCTAAAGGGGAGATTTGAGGTGTCTGGGACCTTTGAAGTCGTGGTAGGCCAGTGCACAATGTTGGTTCTAGGCCTACAGAGACCCGAGTTTTCCTATCCTATCCCCAAATCCCACCCTATCCCCAAAGTTCCCTGCCTTGGACCCTGCCCCGGGACCGTTAACCTAATTTTCTTAACCCCTACCCCCCTTTTTCCCTAATCCTAACCCCACTTGGGTTCTTTGCGGGTTTTTGGAACCACAGTCTTTCACAAAAACCTAACCCAGCCAGTGCCACCCGATGGAGTTGGACTTGGATCATCTCTTTGTCTTCCACTAGCCTGAAAAACAGAAAACAACAACAAATTAAAGCTGAAAAACAGGTAAAGCAACAATGAATACTACAAAGAAAAATACTTACCTGTTGTACTTACCTGTCCTGATGGTCAAAATTCCTGAAAAAAGGAAAAATAGAACCATAAAAATTATGGGACATTTGGGTAAAGTAAAATAAAATATTTACCTGGTGCACTTAATTCCTAAAGCTAAATTACAAAAAGAAAATGCTTTAAGGAAAAAGGGAAAAGCAAATTATTTTTCCTTGGTTGTATTTTAAGGGGCATTTTTTTCAACAAGGGGGCGGAGCCCATGAAAATAAATAGGTGATTTAACAGAGTTTTCACCATTTCAGCATCGAAACAGCCAGGAGAAAGATTCAAAAGCAAGTCTATGCCTGATGAAGGTTAAGATAAACCGAAACGTAGCGCCAAATAGACTTGCTATAAAGAGCTCAAAGTGTTTACCAAGGGGAGGGATGTTTTTCAGAGCTAAAGGGGAGATTTGAGGTGTCTGGGACCTTTGAAGTCGTGGTAGGCCAGTGCACAATGTTGGTTCTAGGCCTACAGAGACCCGAGTTTTCCTATCCTATCCCCAAATCCCACCCTATCCCCAAAGTTCCCTGCCTTGGACCCTGCCCCGGGACCGTTAACCTAATTTTCTTAACCCCTACCCCCCTTTTTCCCTAATCCTAACCCCACTTGGGTTCTTTGCGGGTTTTTGGAACCACAGTCTTTCACAAAAACCTAACCCAGCCAGTGCCACCCGATGGAGTTGGACTTGGATCATCTCTTTGTCTTCCACTAGCCTGAAAAACAGAAAACAACAACAAATTAAAGCTGAAAAACAGGTAAAGCAACAATGAATACTACAAAGAAAAATACTTACCTGTTGTACTTACCTGTCCTGATGGTCAAAATTCCTGAAAAAAGGAAAAATAGAACCATAAAAATTATGGGACATTTGGGTAAAGTAAAATAAAATATTTACCTGGTGCACTTAATTCCTAAAGCTAAATTACAAAAAGAAAATGCTTTAAGGAAAAAGGGAAAAGCAAATTATTTTTCCTTGGTTGTATTTTAAGGGGCATTTTTTTCAACAAGGGGGCGGAGCCCATGAAAATAAATAGGTGATTTAACAGAGTTTTCACCATTTCAGCATCGAAACAGCCAGGAGAAAGATTCAAAAGCAAGTCTATGCCTGATGAAGGTTAAGATAAACCGAAACGTAGCGCCAAATAGACTTGCTATAAAGAGCTCAAAGTGTTTACCAAGGGGAGGGATGTTTTTCAGAGCTAAAGGGGAGATTTGAGGTGTCTGGGACCTTTGAAGTCGTGGTAGGCCAGTGCACAATGTTGGTTCTAGGCCTACAGAGACCCGAGTTTTCCTATCCTATCCCCAAATCCCACCCTATCCCCAAAGTTCCCTGCCTTGGACCCTGCCCCGGGACCGTTAACCTAATTTTCTTAACCCCTACCCCCCTTTTTCCCTAATCCTAACCCCACTTGGGTTCTTTGCGGGTTTTTGGAACCACAGTCTTTCACAAAAACCTAACCCAGCCAGTGCCACCCGATGGAGTTGGACTTGGATCATCTCTTTGTCTTCCACTAGCCTGAAAAACAGAAAACAACAACAAATTAAAGCTGAAAAACAGGTAAAGCAACAATGAATACTACAAAGAAAAATACTTACCTGTTGTACTTACCTGTCCTGATGGTCAAAATTCCTGAAAAAAGGAAAAATAGAACCATAAAAATTATGGGACATTTGGGTAAAGTAAAATAAAATATTTACCTGGTGCACTTAATTCCTAAAGCTAAATTACAAAAAGAAAATGCTTTAAGGAAAAAGGGAAAAGCAAATTATTTTTCCTTGGTTGTATTTTAAGGGGCATTTTTTTCAACAAGGGGGCGGAGCCCATGAAAATAAATAGGTGATTTAACAGAGTTTTCACCATTTCAGCATCGAAACAGCCAGGAGAAAGATTCAAAAGCAAGTCTATGCCTGATGAAGGTTAAGATAAACCGAAACGTAGCGCCAAATAGACTTGCTATAAAGAGCTCAAAGTGTTTACCAAGGGGAGGGATGTTTTTCAGAGCTAAAGGGGAGATTTGAGGTGTCTGGGACCTTTGAAGTCGTGGTAGGCCAGTGCACAATGTTGGTTCTAGGCCTACAGAGACCCGAGTTTTCCTATCCTATCCCCAAATCCCACCCTATCCCCAAAGTTCCCTGCCTTGGACCCTGCCCCGGGACCGTTAACCTAATTTTCTTAACCCCTACCCCCCTTTTTCCCTAATCCTAACCCCACTTGGGTTCTTTGCGGGTTTTTGGAACCACAGTCTTTCACAAAAACCTAACCCAGCCAGTGCCACCCGATGGAGTTGGACTTGGATCATCTCTTTGTCTTCCACTAGCCTGAAAAACAGAAAACAACAACAAATTAAAGCTGAAAAACAGGTAAAGCAACAATGAATACTACAAAGAAAAATACTTACCTGTTGTACTTACCTGTCCTGATGGTCAAAATTCCTGAAAAAAGGAAAAATAGAACCATAAAAATTATGGGACATTTGGGTAAAGTAAAATAAAATATTTACCTGGTGCACTTAATTCCTAAAGCTAAATTACAAAAAGAAAATGCTTTAAGGAAAAAGGGAAAAGCAAATTATTTTTCCTTGGTTGTATTTTAAGGGGCATTTTTTTCAACAAGGGGGCGGAGCCCATGAAAATAAATAGGTGATTTAACAGAGTTTTCACCATTTCAGCATCGAAACAGCCAGGAGAAAGATTCAAAAGCAAGTCTATGCCTGATGAAGGTTAAGATAAACCGAAACGTAGCGCCAAATAGACTTGCTATAAAGAGCTCAAAGTGTTTACCAAGGGGAGGGATGTTTTTCAGAGCTAAAGGGGAGATTTGAGGTGTCTGGGACCTTTGAAGTCGTGGTAGGCCAGTGCACAATGTTGGTTCTAGGCCTACAGAGACCCGAGTTTTCCTATCCTATCCCCAAATCCCACCCTATCCCCAAAGTTCCCTGCCTTGGACCCTGCCCCGGGACCGTTAACCTAATTTTCTTAACCCCTACCCCCCTTTTTCCCTAATCCTAACCCCACTTGGGTTCTTTGCGGGTTTTTGGAACCACAGTCTTTCACAAAAACCTAACCCAGCCAGTGCCACCCGATGGAGTTGGACTTGGATCATCTCTTTGTCTTCCACTAGCCTGAAAAACAGAAAACAACAACAAATTAAAGCTGAAAAACAGGTAAAGCAACAATGAATACTACAAAGAAAAATACTTACCTGTTGTACTTACCTGTCCTGATGGTCAAAATTCCTGAAAAAAGGAAAAATAGAACCATAAAAATTATGGGACATTTGGGTAAAGTAAAATAAAATATTTACCTGGTGCACTTAATTCCTAAAGCTAAATTACAAAAAGAAAATGCTTTAAGGAAAAAGGGAAAAGCAAATTATTTTTCCTTGGTTGTATTTTAAGGGGCATTTTTTTCAACAAGGGGGCGGAGCCCATGAAAATAAATAGGTGATTTAACAGAGTTTTCACCATTTCAGCATCGAAACAGCCAGGAGAAAGATTCAAAAGCAAGTCTATGCCTGATGAAGGTTAAGATAAACCGAAACGTAGCGCCAAATAGACTTGCTATAAAGAGCTCAAAGTGTTTACCAAGGGGAGGGATGTTTTTCAGAGCTAAAGGGGAGATTTGAGGTGTCTGGGACCTTTGAAGTCGTGGTAGGCCAGTGCACAATGTTGGTTCTAGGCCTACAGAGACCCGAGTTTTCCTATCCTATCCCCAAATCCCACCCTATCCCCAAAGTTCCCTGCCTTGGACCCTGCCCCGGGACCGTTAACCTAATTTTCTTAACCCCTACCCCCCTTTTTCCCTAATCCTAACCCCACTTGGGTTCTTTGCGGGTTTTTGGAACCACAGTCTTTCACAAAAACCTAACCCAGCCAGTGCCACCCGATGGAGTTGGACTTGGATCATCTCTTTGTCTTCCACTAGCCTGAAAAACAGAAAACAACAACAAATTAAAGCTGAAAAACAGGTAAAGCAACAATGAATACTACAAAGAAAAATACTTACCTGTTGTACTTACCTGTCCTGATGGTCAAAATTCCTGAAAAAAGGAAAAATAGAACCATAAAAATTATGGGACATTTGGGTAAAGTAAAATAAAATATTTACCTGGTGCACTTAATTCCTAAAGCTAAATTACAAAAAGAAAATGCTTTAAGGAAAAAGGGAAAAGCAAATTATTTTTCCTTGGTTGTATTTTAAGGGGCATTTTTTTCAACAAGGGGGCGGAGCCCATGAAAATAAATAGGTGATTTAACAGAGTTTTCACCATTTCAGCATCGAAACAGCCAGGAGAAAGATTCAAAAGCAAGTCTATGCCTGATGAAGGTTAAGATAAACCGAAACGTAGCGCCAAATAGACTTGCTATAAAGAGCTCAAAGTGTTTACCAAGGGGAGGGATGTTTTTCAGAGCTAAAGGGGAGATTTGAGGTGTCTGGGACCTTTGAAGTCGTGGTAGGCCAGTGCACAATGTTGGTTCTAGGCCTACAGAGACCCGAGTTTTCCTATCCTATCCCCAAATCCCACCCTATCCCCAAAGTTCCCTGCCTTGGACCCTGCCCCGGGACCGTTAACCTAATTTTCTTAACCCCTACCCCCCTTTTTCCCTAATCCTAACCCCACTTGGGTTCTTTGCGGGTTTTTGGAACCACAGTCTTTCACAAAAACCTAACCCAGCCAGTGCCACCCGATGGAGTTGGACTTGGATCATCTCTTTGTCTTCCACTAGCCTGAAAAACAGAAAACAACAACAAATTAAAGCTGAAAAACAGGTAAAGCAACAATGAATACTACAAAGAAAAATACTTACCTGTTGTACTTACCTGTCCTGATGGTCAAAATTCCTGAAAAAAGGAAAAATAGAACCATAAAAATTATGGGACATTTGGGTAAAGTAAAATAAAATATTTACCTGGTGCACTTAATTCCTAAAGCTAAATTACAAAAAGAAAATGCTTTAAGGAAAAAGGGAAAAGCAAATTATTTTTCCTTGGTTGTATTTTAAGGGGCATTTTTTTCAACAAGGGGGCGGAGCCCATGAAAATAAATAGGTGATTTAACAGAGTTTTCACCATTTCAGCATCGAAACAGCCAGGAGAAAGATTCAAAAGCAAGTCTATGCCTGATGAAGGTTAAGATAAACCGAAACGTAGCGCCAAATAGACTTGCTATAAAGAGCTCAAAGTGTTTACCAAGGGGAGGGATGTTTTTCAGAGCTAAAGGGGAGATTTGAGGTGTCTGGGACCTTTGAAGTCGTGGTAGGCCAGTGCACAATGTTGGTTCTAGGCCTACAGAGACCCGAGTTTTCCTATCCTATCCCCAAATCCCACCCTATCCCCAAAGTTCCCTGCCTTGGACCCTGCCCCGGGACCGTTAACCTAATTTTCTTAACCCCTACCCCCCTTTTTCCCTAATCCTAACCCCACTTGGGTTCTTTGCGGGTTTTTGGAACCACAGTCTTTCACAAAAACCTAACCCAGCCAGTGCCACCCGATGGAGTTGGACTTGGATCATCTCTTTGTCTTCCACTAGCCTGAAAAACAGAAAACAACAACAAATTAAAGCTGAAAAACAGGTAAAGCAACAATGAATACTACAAAGAAAAATACTTACCTGTTGTACTTACCTGTCCTGATGGTCAAAATTCCTGAAAAAAGGAAAAATAGAACCATAAAAATTATGGGACATTTGGGTAAAGTAAAATAAAATATTTACCTGGTGCACTTAATTCCTAAAGCTAAATTACAAAAAGAAAATGCTTTAAGGAAAAAGGGAAAAGCAAATTATTTTTCCTTGGTTGTATTTTAAGGGGCATTTTTTTCAACAAGGGGGCGGAGCCCATGAAAATAAATAGGTGATTTAACAGAGTTTTCACCATTTCAGCATCGAAACAGCCAGGAGAAAGATTCAAAAGCAAGTCTATGCCTGATGAAGGTTAAGATAAACCGAAACGTAGCGCCAAATAGACTTGCTATAAAGAGCTCAAAGTGTTTACCAAGGGGAGGGATGTTTTTCAGAGCTAAAGGGGAGATTTGAGGTGTCTGGGACCTTTGAAGTCGTGGTAGGCCAGTGCACAATGTTGGTTCTAGGCCTACAGAGACCCGAGTTTTCCTATCCTATCCCCAAATCCCACCCTATCCCCAAAGTTCCCTGCCTTGGACCCTGCCCCGGGACCGTTAACCTAATTTTCTTAACCCCTACCCCCCTTTTTCCCTAATCCTAACCCCACTTGGGTTCTTTGCGGGTTTTTGGAACCACAGTCTTTCACAAAAACCTAACCCAGCCAGTGCCACCCGATGGAGTTGGACTTGGATCATCTCTTTGTCTTCCACTAGCCTGAAAAACAGAAAACAACAACAAATTAAAGCTGAAAAACAGGTAAAGCAACAATGAATACTACAAAGAAAAATACTTACCTGTTGTACTTACCTGTCCTGATGGTCAAAATTCCTGAAAAAAGGAAAAATAGAACCATAAAAATTATGGGACATTTGGGTAAAGTAAAATAAAATATTTACCTGGTGCACTTAATTCCTAAAGCTAAATTACAAAAAGAAAATGCTTTAAGGAAAAAGGGAAAAGCAAATTATTTTTCCTTGGTTGTATTTTAAGGGGCATTTTTTTCAACAAGGGGGCGGAGCCCATGAAAATAAATAGGTGATTTAACAGAGTTTTCACCATTTCAGCATCGAAACAGCCAGGAGAAAGATTCAAAAGCAAGTCTATGCCTGATGAAGGTTAAGATAAACCGAAACGTAGCGCCAAATAGACTTGCTATAAAGAGCTCAAAGTGTTTACCAAGGGGAGGGATGTTTTTCAGAGCTAAAGGGGAGATTTGAGGTGTCTGGGACCTTTGAAGTCGTGGTAGGCCAGTGCACAATGTTGGTTCTAGGCCTACAGAGACCCGAGTTTTCCTATCCTATCCCCAAATCCCACCCTATCCCCAAAGTTCCCTGCCTTGGACCCTGCCCCGGGACCGTTAACCTAATTTTCTTAACCCCTACCCCCCTTTTTCCCTAATCCTAACCCCACTTGGGTTCTTTGCGGGTTTTTGGAACCACAGTCTTTCACAAAAACCTAACCCAGCCAGTGCCACCCGATGGAGTTGGACTTGGATCATCTCTTTGTCTTCCACTAGCCTGAAAAACAGAAAACAACAACAAATTAAAGCTGAAAAACAGGTAAAGCAACAATGAATACTACAAAGAAAAATACTTACCTGTTGTACTTACCTGTCCTGATGGTCAAAATTCCTGAAAAAAGGAAAAATAGAACCATAAAAATTATGGGACATTTGGGTAAAGTAAAATAAAATATTTACCTGGTGCACTTAATTCCTAAAGCTAAATTACAAAAAGAAAATGCTTTAAGGAAAAAGGGAAAAGCAAATTATTTTTCCTTGGTTGTATTTTAAGGGGCATTTTTTTCAACAAGGGGGCGGAGCCCATGAAAATAAATAGGTGATTTAACAGAGTTTTCACCATTTCAGCATCGAAACAGCCAGGAGAAAGATTCAAAAGCAAGTCTATGCCTGATGAAGGTTAAGATAAACCGAAACGTAGCGCCAAATAGACTTGCTATAAAGAGCTCAAAGTGTTTACCAAGGGGAGGGATGTTTTTCAGAGCTAAAGGGGAGATTTGAGGTGTCTGGGACCTTTGAAGTCGTGGTAGGCCAGTGCACAATGTTGGTTCTAGGCCTACAGAGACCCGAGTTTTCCTATCCTATCCCCAAATCCCACCCTATCCCCAAAGTTCCCTGCCTTGGACCCTGCCCCGGGACCGTTAACCTAATTTTCTTAACCCCTACCCCCCTTTTTCCCTAATCCTAACCCCACTTGGGTTCTTTGCGGGTTTTTGGAACCACAGTCTTTCACAAAAACCTAACCCAGCCAGTGCCACCCGATGGAGTTGGACTTGGATCATCTCTTTGTCTTCCACTAGCCTGAAAAACAGAAAACAACAACAAATTAAAGCTGAAAAACAGGTAAAGCAACAATGAATACTACAAAGAAAAATACTTACCTGTTGTACTTACCTGTCCTGATGGTCAAAATTCCTGAAAAAAGGAAAAATAGAACCATAAAAATTATGGGACATTTGGGTAAAGTAAAATAAAATATTTACCTGGTGCACTTAATTCCTAAAGCTAAATTACAAAAAGAAAATGCTTTAAGGAAAAAGGGAAAAGCAAATTATTTTTCCTTGGTTGTATTTTAAGGGGCATTTTTTTCAACAAGGGGGCGGAGCCCATGAAAATAAATAGGTGATTTAACAGAGTTTTCACCATTTCAGCATCGAAACAGCCAGGAGAAAGATTCAAAAGCAAGTCTATGCCTGATGAAGGTTAAGATAAACCGAAACGTAGCGCCAAATAGACTTGCTATAAAGAGCTCAAAGTGTTTACCAAGGGGAGGGATGTTTTTCAGAGCTAAAGGGGAGATTTGAGGTGTCTGGGACCTTTGAAGTCGTGGTAGGCCAGTGCACAATGTTGGTTCTAGGCCTACAGAGACCCGAGTTTTCCTATCCTATCCCCAAATCCCACCCTATCCCCAAAGTTCCCTGCCTTGGACCCTGCCCCGGGACCGTTAACCTAATTTTCTTAACCCCTACCCCCCTTTTTCCCTAATCCTAACCCCACTTGGGTTCTTTGCGGGTTTTTGGAACCACAGTCTTTCACAAAAACCTAACCCTAACCCTAACCCTAACCCTAACCCTAACCCTAACCCTAACCCTAACCCTAACCCTAACCCTAACCCTAGGAGCAATTTTTTCAACAAGGGGGTGTGTCCCATGTGTTTAAAAGGTCAGTTTACCAGAGTTTTCATCACTCTAGCATCGAAGCAGCCAGGAGGAACATCAAAATGCAAGTCTAAGCCTGATGAAGGTTAAGATAAACCGAAACGTAGCGCCAAATAGACTTGCAACAAAGAGCTCAAAGTGTTAACCAAGGGGAGGGATGTTTTTCAGAGCTACAGGGGAGGTTTTGAGGGGTCTGGGACTGATAAAGTCGTGGTAGGCCCGTGCATAACGTTGGTTCTAGTAATGGAACCACGGTCATTTTCCCAAACCTAACCCAGCCAGTGCCACCCGATGGAGTTGGACTCGGATCTTCTCTTTGTCTTCCACCAGCCTGAAAAACAACAAAATTAAGTCAAAGAAAAATACTTACCTGCTGCACTTACCTGTCCTGATGGTCAAAAATCCTGAAACAAGGTAAAAAAGAACCATAAAAATTATGGGACAAATTTTGGGTAAGTTGAAATGAAGTAAAAAACTCTGTCCTGATGGTCAAAAATCCTGAAGAAAGGAAAAAAGAACCATAAATACATGAAAAAAATCATGGGACAATTTTTGGAAACTTGGAAAAAGTTTAATAATTACCTGGTGCACTTATTTTCTGAAGTTAAATAATTTGGAGAAGAAAATAACTTTCAGAAAAATTGTAAAGCAAATTATTTTTCCTTGGCTGTTATTTAAGGAGCAATTTTTTCAACAAGGGGGTGTGTCCCATGTGTTTAAAAGGTCAGTTTACCAGAGTTTTCATCACTCTAGCATCGAAGCAGCCAGGAGGAACATCAAAATGCAAGTCTAAGCCTGATGAAGGTTAAGATAAACCGAAACGTAGCGCCAAATAGACTTGCAACAAAGAGCTCAAAGTGTTAACCAAGGGGAGGGATGTTTTTCAGAGCTACAGGGGAGGTTTTGAGGGGTCTGGGACTGATAAAGTCGTGGTAGGCCCGTGCATAACGTTGGTTCTAGTAATGGAACCACGGTCATTTTCCCAAACCTAACCCAGCCAGTGCCACCCGATGGAGTTGGACTCGGATCTTCTCTTTGTCTTCCACCAGCCTGAAAAACAACAAAATTAAGTCAAAGAAAAATACTTACCTGCTGCACTTACCTGTCCTGATGGTCAAAAATCCTGAAACAAGGTAAAAAAGAACCATAAAAATTATGGGACAAATTTTGGGTAAGTTGAAATGAAGTAAAAAACTCTGTCCTGATGGTCAAAAATCCTGAAGAAAGGAAAAAAGAACCATAAATACATGAAAAAAATCATGGGACAATTTTTGGAAACTTGGAAAAAGTTTAATAATTACCTGGTGCACTTATTTTCTGAAGTTAAATAATTTGGAGAAGAAAATAACTTTCAGAAAAATTGTAAAGCAAATTATTTTTCCTTGGCTGTTATTTAAGGAGCAATTTTTTCAACAAGGGGGTGTGTCCCATGTGTTTAAAAGGTCAGTTTACCAGAGTTTTCATCACTCTAGCATCGAAGCAGCCAGGAGGAACATCAAAATGCAAGTCTAAGCCTGATGAAGGTTAAGATAAACCGAAACGTAGCGCCAAATAGACTTGCAACAAAGAGCTCAAAGTGTTAACCAAGGGGAGGGATGTTTTTCAGAGCTACAGGGGAGGTTTTGAGGGGTCTGGGACTGATAAAGTCGTGGTAGGCCCGTGCATAACGTTGGTTCTAGTAATGGAACCACGGTCATTTTCCCAAACCTAACCCAGCCAGTGCCACCCGATGGAGTTGGACTCGGATCTTCTCTTTGTCTTCCACCAGCCTGAAAAACAACAAAATTAAGTCAAAGAAAAATACTTACCTGCTGCACTTACCTGTCCTGATGGTCAAAAATCCTGAAACAAGGTAAAAAAGAACCATAAAAATTATGGGACAAATTTTGGGTAAGTTGAAATGAAGTAAAAAACTCTGTCCTGATGGTCAAAAATCCTGAAGAAAGGAAAAAAGAACCATAAATACATGAAAAAAATCATGGGACAATTTTTGGAAACTTGGAAAAAGTTTAATAATTACCTGGTGCACTTATTTTCTGAAGTTAAATAATTTGGAGAAGAAAATAACTTTCAGAAAAATTGTAAAGCAAATTATTTTTCCTTGGCTGTTATTTAAGGAGCAATTTTTTCAACAAGGGGGTGTGTCCCATGTGTTTAAAAGGTCAGTTTACCAGAGTTTTCATCACTCTAGCATCGAAGCAGCCAGGAGGAACATCAAAATGCAAGTCTAAGCCTGATGAAGGTTAAGATAAACCGAAACGTAGCGCCAAATAGACTTGCAACAAAGAGCTCAAAGTGTTAACCAAGGGGAGGGATGTTTTTCAGAGCTACAGGGGAGGTTTTGAGGGGTCTGGGACTGATAAAGTCGTGGTAGGCCCGTGCATAACGTTGGTTCTAGTAATGGAACCACGGTCATTTTCCCAAACCTAACCCAGCCAGTGCCACCCGATGGAGTTGGACTCGGATCTTCTCTTTGTCTTCCACCAGCCTGAAAAACAACAAAATTAAGTCAAAGAAAAATACTTACCTGCTGCACTTACCTGTCCTGATGGTCAAAAATCCTGAAACAAGGTAAAAAAGAACCATAAAAATTATGGGACAAATTTTGGGTAAGTTGAAATGAAGTAAAAAACTCTGTCCTGATGGTCAAAAATCCTGAAGAAAGGAAAAAAGAACCATAAATACATGAAAAAAATCATGGGACAATTTTTGGAAACTTGGAAAAAGTTTAATAATTACCTGGTGCACTTATTTTCTGAAGTTAAATAATTTGGAGAAGAAAATAACTTTCAGAAAAATTGTAAAGCAAATTATTTTTCCTTGGCTGTTATTTAAGGAGCAATTTTTTCAACAAGGGGGTGTGTCCCATGTGTTTAAAAGGTCAGTTTACCAGAGTTTTCATCACTCTAGCATCGAAGCAGCCAGGAGGAACATCAAAATGCAAGTCTAAGCCTGATGAAGGTTAAGATAAACCGAAACGTAGCGCCAAATAGACTTGCAACAAAGAGCTCAAAGTGTTAACCAAGGGGAGGGATGTTTTTCAGAGCTACAGGGGAGGTTTTGAGGGGTCTGGGACTGATAAAGTCGTGGTAGGCCCGTGCATAACGTTGGTTCTAGTAATGGAACCACGGTCATTTTCCCAAACCTAACCCAGCCAGTGCCACCCGATGGAGTTGGACTCGGATCTTCTCTTTGTCTTCCACCAGCCTGAAAAACAACAAAATTAAGTCAAAGAAAAATACTTACCTGCTGCACTTACCTGTCCTGATGGTCAAAAATCCTGAAACAAGGTAAAAAAGAACCATAAAAATTATGGGACAAATTTTGGGTAAGTTGAAATGAAGTAAAAAACTCTGTCCTGATGGTCAAAAATCCTGAAGAAAGGAAAAAAGAACCATAAATACATGAAAAAAATCATGGGACAATTTTTGGAAACTTGGAAAAAGTTTAATAATTACCTGGTGCACTTATTTTCTGAAGTTAAATAATTTGGAGAAGAAAATAACTTTCAGAAAAATTGTAAAGCAAATTATTTTTCCTTGGCTGTTATTTAAGGAGCAATTTTTTCAACAAGGGGGTGTGTCCCATGTGTTTAAAAGGTCAGTTTACCAGAGTTTTCATCACTCTAGCATCGAAGCAGCCAGGAGGAACATCAAAATGCAAGTCTAAGCCTGATGAAGGTTAAGATAAACCGAAACGTAGCGCCAAATAGACTTGCAACAAAGAGCTCAAAGTGTTAACCAAGGGGAGGGATGTTTTTCAGAGCTACAGGGGAGGTTTTGAGGGGTCTGGGACTGATAAAGTCGTGGTAGGCCCGTGCATAACGTTGGTTCTAGTAATGGAACCACGGTCATTTTCCCAAACCTAACCCAGCCAGTGCCACCCGATGGAGTTGGACTCGGATCTTCTCTTTGTCTTCCACCAGCCTGAAAAACAACAAAATTAAGTCAAAGAAAAATACTTACCTGCTGCACTTACCTGTCCTGATGGTCAAAAATCCTGAAACAAGGTAAAAAAGAACCATAAAAATTATGGGACAAATTTTGGGTAAGTTGAAATGAAGTAAAAAACTCTGTCCTGATGGTCAAAAATCCTGAAGAAAGGAAAAAAGAACCATAAATACATGAAAAAAATCATGGGACAATTTTTGGAAACTTGGAAAAAGTTTAATAATTACCTGGTGCACTTATTTTCTGAAGTTAAATAATTTGGAGAAGAAAATAACTTTCAGAAAAATTGTAAAGCAAATTATTTTTCCTTGGCTGTTATTTAAGGAGCAATTTTTTCAACAAGGGGGTGTGTCCCATGTGTTTAAAAGGTCAGTTTACCAGAGTTTTCATCACTCTAGCATCGAAGCAGCCAGGAGGAACATCAAAATGCAAGTCTAAGCCTGATGAAGGTTAAGATAAACCGAAACGTAGCGCCAAATAGACTTGCAACAAAGAGCTCAAAGTGTTAACCAAGGGGAGGGATGTTTTTCAGAGCTACAGGGGAGGTTTTGAGGGGTCTGGGACTGATAAAGTCGTGGTAGGCCCGTGCATAACGTTGGTTCTAGTAATGGAACCACGGTCATTTTCCCAAACCTAACCCAGCCAGTGCCACCCGATGGAGTTGGACTCGGATCTTCTCTTTGTCTTCCACCAGCCTGAAAAACAACAAAATTAAGTCAAAGAAAAATACTTACCTGCTGCACTTACCTGTCCTGATGGTCAAAAATCCTGAAACAAGGTAAAAAAGAACCATAAAAATTATGGGACAAATTTTGGGTAAGTTGAAATGAAGTAAAAAACTCTGTCCTGATGGTCAAAAATCCTGAAGAAAGGAAAAAAGAACCATAAATACATGAAAAAAATCATGGGACAATTTTTGGAAACTTGGAAAAAGTTTAATAATTACCTGGTGCACTTATTTTCTGAAGTTAAATAATTTGGAGAAGAAAATAACTTTCAGAAAAATTGTAAAGCAAATTATTTTTCCTTGGCTGTTATTTAAGGAGCAATTTTTTCAACAAGGGGGTGTGTCCCATGTGTTTAAAAGGTCAGTTTACCAGAGTTTTCATCACTCTAGCATCGAAGCAGCCAGGAGGAACATCAAAATGCAAGTCTAAGCCTGATGAAGGTTAAGATAAACCGAAACGTAGCGCCAAATAGACTTGCAACAAAGAGCTCAAAGTGTTAACCAAGGGGAGGGATGTTTTTCAGAGCTACAGGGGAGGTTTTGAGGGGTCTGGGACTGATAAAGTCGTGGTAGGCCCGTGCATAACGTTGGTTCTAGTAATGGAACCACGGTCATTTTCCCAAACCTAACCCAGCCAGTGCCACCCGATGGAGTTGGACTCGGATCTTCTCTTTGTCTTCCACCAGCCTGAAAAACAACAAAATTAAGTCAAAGAAAAATACTTACCTGCTGCACTTACCTGTCCTGATGGTCAAAAATCCTGAAACAAGGTAAAAAAGAACCATAAAAATTATGGGACAAATTTTGGGTAAGTTGAAATGAAGTAAAAAACTCTGTCCTGATGGTCAAAAATCCTGAAGAAAGGAAAAAAGAACCATAAATACATGAAAAAAATCATGGGACAATTTTTGGAAACTTGGAAAAAGTTTAATAATTACCTGGTGCACTTATTTTCTGAAGTTAAATAATTTGGAGAAGAAAATAACTTTCAGAAAAATTGTAAAGCAAATTATTTTTCCTTGGCTGTTATTTAAGGAGCAATTTTTTCAACAAGGGGGTGTGTCCCATGTGTTTAAAAGGTCAGTTTACCAGAGTTTTCATCACTCTAGCATCGAAGCAGCCAGGAGGAACATCAAAATGCAAGTCTAAGCCTGATGAAGGTTAAGATAAACCGAAACGTAGCGCCAAATAGACTTGCAACAAAGAGCTCAAAGTGTTAACCAAGGGGAGGGATGTTTTTCAGAGCTACAGGGGAGGTTTTGAGGGGTCTGGGACTGATAAAGTCGTGGTAGGCCCGTGCATAACGTTGGTTCTAGTAATGGAACCACGGTCATTTTCCCAAACCTAACCCAGCCAGTGCCACCCGATGGAGTTGGACTCGGATCTTCTCTTTGTCTTCCACCAGCCTGAAAAACAACAAAATTAAGTCAAAGAAAAATACTTACCTGCTGCACTTACCTGTCCTGATGGTCAAAAATCCTGAAACAAGGTAAAAAAGAACCATAAAAATTATGGGACAAATTTTGGGTAAGTTGAAATGAAGTAAAAAACTCTGTCCTGATGGTCAAAAATCCTGAAGAAAGGAAAAAAGAACCATAAATACATGAAAAAAATCATGGGACAATTTTTGGAAACTTGGAAAAAGTTTAATAATTACCTGGTGCACTTATTTTCTGAAGTTAAATAATTTGGAGAAGAAAATAACTTTCAGAAAAATTGTAAAGCAAATTATTTTTCCTTGGCTGTTATTTAAGGAGCAATTTTTTCAACAAGGGGGTGTGTCCCATGTGTTTAAAAGGTCAGTTTACCAGAGTTTTCATCACTCTAGCATCGAAGCAGCCAGGAGGAACATCAAAATGCAAGTCTAAGCCTGATGAAGGTTAAGATAAACCGAAACGTAGCGCCAAATAGACTTGCAACAAAGAGCTCAAAGTGTTAACCAAGGGGAGGGATGTTTTTCAGAGCTACAGGGGAGGTTTTGAGGGGTCTGGGACTGATAAAGTCGTGGTAGGCCCGTGCATAACGTTGGTTCTAGTAATGGAACCACGGTCATTTTCCCAAACCTAACCCAGCCAGTGCCACCCGATGGAGTTGGACTCGGATCTTCTCTTTGTCTTCCACCAGCCTGAAAAACAACAAAATTAAGTCAAAGAAAAATACTTACCTGCTGCACTTACCTGTCCTGATGGTCAAAAATCCTGAAACAAGGTAAAAAAGAACCATAAAAATTATGGGACAAATTTTGGGTAAGTTGAAATGAAGTAAAAAACTCTGTCCTGATGGTCAAAAATCCTGAAGAAAGGAAAAAAGAACCATAAATACATGAAAAAAATCATGGGACAATTTTTGGAAACTTGGAAAAAGTTTAATAATTACCTGGTGCACTTATTTTCTGAAGTTAAATAATTTGGAGAAGAAAATAACTTTCAGAAAAATTGTAAAGCAAATTATTTTTCCTTGGCTGTTATTTAAGGAGCAATTTTTTCAACAAGGGGGTGTGTCCCATGTGTTTAAAAGGTCAGTTTACCAGAGTTTTCATCACTCTAGCATCGAAGCAGCCAGGAGGAACATCAAAATGCAAGTCTAAGCCTGATGAAGGTTAAGATAAACCGAAACGTAGCGCCAAATAGACTTGCAACAAAGAGCTCAAAGTGTTAACCAAGGGGAGGGATGTTTTTCAGAGCTACAGGGGAGGTTTTGAGGGGTCTGGGACTGATAAAGTCGTGGTAGGCCCGTGCATAACGTTGGTTCTAGTAATGGAACCACGGTCATTTTCCCAAACCTAACCCAGCCAGTGCCACCCGATGGAGTTGGACTCGGATCTTCTCTTTGTCTTCCACCAGCCTGAAAAACAACAAAATTAAGTCAAAGAAAAATACTTACCTGCTGCACTTACCTGTCCTGATGGTCAAAAATCCTGAAACAAGGTAAAAAAGAACCATAAAAATTATGGGACAAATTTTGGGTAAGTTGAAATGAAGTAAAAAACTCTGTCCTGATGGTCAAAAATCCTGAAGAAAGGAAAAAAGAACCATAAATACATGAAAAAAATCATGGGACAATTTTTGGAAACTTGGAAAAAGTTTAATAATTACCTGGTGCACTTATTTTCTGAAGTTAAATAATTTGGAGAAGAAAATAACTTTCAGAAAAATTGTAAAGCAAATTATTTTTCCTTGGCTGTTATTTAAGGAGCAATTTTTTCAACAAGGGGGTGTGTCCCATGTGTTTAAAAGGTCAGTTTACCAGAGTTTTCATCACTCTAGCATCGAAGCAGCCAGGAGGAACATCAAAATGCAAGTCTAAGCCTGATGAAGGTTAAGATAAACCGAAACGTAGCGCCAAATAGACTTGCAACAAAGAGCTCAAAGTGTTAACCAAGGGGAGGGATGTTTTTCAGAGCTACAGGGGAGGTTTTGAGGGGTCTGGGACTGATAAAGTCGTGGTAGGCCCGTGCATAACGTTGGTTCTAGTAATGGAACCACGGTCATTTTCCCAAACCTAACCCAGCCAGTGCCACCCGATGGAGTTGGACTCGGATCTTCTCTTTGTCTTCCACCAGCCTGAAAAACAACAAAATTAAGTCAAAGAAAAATACTTACCTGCTGCACTTACCTGTCCTGATGGTCAAAAATCCTGAAACAAGGTAAAAAAGAACCATAAAAATTATGGGACAAATTTTGGGTAAGTTGAAATGAAGTAAAAAACTCTGTCCTGATGGTCAAAAATCCTGAAGAAAGGAAAAAAGAACCATAAATACATGAAAAAAATCATGGGACAATTTTTGGAAACTTGGAAAAAGTTTAATAATTACCTGGTGCACTTATTTTCTGAAGTTAAATAATTTGGAGAAGAAAATAACTTTCAGAAAAATTGTAAAGCAAATTATTTTTCCTTGGCTGTTATTTAAGGAGCAATTTTTTCAACAAGGGGGTGTGTCCCATGTGTTTAAAAGGTCAGTTTACCAGAGTTTTCATCACTCTAGCATCGAAGCAGCCAGGAGGAACATCAAAATGCAAGTCTAAGCCTGATGAAGGTTAAGATAAACCGAAACGTAGCGCCAAATAGACTTGCAACAAAGAGCTCAAAGTGTTAACCAAGGGGAGGGATGTTTTTCAGAGCTACAGGGGAGGTTTTGAGGGGTCTGGGACTGATAAAGTCGTGGTAGGCCCGTGCATAACGTTGGTTCTAGTAATGGAACCACGGTCATTTTCCCAAACCTAACCCAGCCAGTGCCACCCGATGGAGTTGGACTCGGATCTTCTCTTTGTCTTCCACCAGCCTGAAAAACAACAAAATTAAGTCAAAGAAAAATACTTACCTGCTGCACTTACCTGTCCTGATGGTCAAAAATCCTGAAACAAGGTAAAAAAGAACCATAAAAATTATGGGACAAATTTTGGGTAAGTTGAAATGAAGTAAAAAACTCTGTCCTGATGGTCAAAAATCCTGAAGAAAGGAAAAAAGAACCATAAATACATGAAAAAAATCATGGGACAATTTTTGGAAACTTGGAAAAAGTTTAATAATTACCTGGTGCACTTATTTTCTGAAGTTAAATAATTTGGAGAAGAAAATAACTTTCAGAAAAATTGTAAAGCAAATTATTTTTCCTTGGCTGTTATTTAAGGAGCAATTTTTTCAACAAGGGGGTGTGTCCCATGTGTTTAAAAGGTCAGTTTACCAGAGTTTTCATCACTCTAGCATCGAAGCAGCCAGGAGGAACATCAAAATGCAAGTCTAAGCCTGATGAAGGTTAAGATAAACCGAAACGTAGCGCCAAATAGACTTGCAACAAAGAGCTCAAAGTGTTAACCAAGGGGAGGGATGTTTTTCAGAGCTACAGGGGAGGTTTTGAGGGGTCTGGGACTGATAAAGTCGTGGTAGGCCCGTGCATAACGTTGGTTCTAGTAATGGAACCACGGTCATTTTCCCAAACCTAACCCAGCCAGTGCCACCCGATGGAGTTGGACTCGGATCTTCTCTTTGTCTTCCACCAGCCTGAAAAACAACAAAATTAAGTCAAAGAAAAATACTTACCTGCTGCACTTACCTGTCCTGATGGTCAAAAATCCTGAAACAAGGTAAAAAAGAACCATAAAAATTATGGGACAAATTTTGGGTAAGTTGAAATGAAGTAAAAAACTCTGTCCTGATGGTCAAAAATCCTGAAGAAAGGAAAAAAGAACCATAAATACATGAAAAAAATCATGGGACAATTTTTGGAAACTTGGAAAAAGTTTAATAATTACCTGGTGCACTTATTTTCTGAAGTTAAATAATTTGGAGAAGAAAATAACTTTCAGAAAAATTGTAAAGCAAATTATTTTTCCTTGGCTGTTATTTAAGGAGCAATTTTTTCAACAAGGGGGTGTGTCCCATGTGTTTAAAAGGTCAGTTTACCAGAGTTTTCATCACTCTAGCATCGAAGCAGCCAGGAGGAACATCAAAATGCAAGTCTAAGCCTGATGAAGGTTAAGATAAACCGAAACGTAGCGCCAAATAGACTTGCAACAAAGAGCTCAAAGTGTTAACCAAGGGGAGGGATGTTTTTCAGAGCTACAGGGGAGGTTTTGAGGGGTCTGGGACTGATAAAGTCGTGGTAGGCCCGTGCATAACGTTGGTTCTAGTAATGGAACCACGGTCATTTTCCCAAACCTAACCCAGCCAGTGCCACCCGATGGAGTTGGACTCGGATCTTCTCTTTGTCTTCCACCAGCCTGAAAAACAACAAAATTAAGTCAAAGAAAAATACTTACCTGCTGCACTTACCTGTCCTGATGGTCAAAAATCCTGAAACAAGGTAAAAAAGAACCATAAAAATTATGGGACAAATTTTGGGTAAGTTGAAATGAAGTAAAAAACTCTGTCCTGATGGTCAAAAATCCTGAAGAAAGGAAAAAAGAACCATAAATACATGAAAAAAATCATGGGACAATTTTTGGAAACTTGGAAAAAGTTTAATAATTACCTGGTGCACTTATTTTCTGAAGTTAAATAATTTGGAGAAGAAAATAACTTTCAGAAAAATTGTAAAGCAAATTATTTTTCCTTGGCTGTTATTTAAGGAGCAATTTTTTCAACAAGGGGGTGTGTCCCATGTGTTTAAAAGGTCAGTTTACCAGAGTTTTCATCACTCTAGCATCGAAGCAGCCAGGAGGAACATCAAAATGCAAGTCTAAGCCTGATGAAGGTTAAGATAAACCGAAACGTAGCGCCAAATAGACTTGCAACAAAGAGCTCAAAGTGTTAACCAAGGGGAGGGATGTTTTTCAGAGCTACAGGGGAGGTTTTGAGGGGTCTGGGACTGATAAAGTCGTGGTAGGCCCGTGCATAACGTTGGTTCTAGTAATGGAACCACGGTCATTTTCCCAAACCTAACCCAGCCAGTGCCACCCGATGGAGTTGGACTCGGATCTTCTCTTTGTCTTCCACCAGCCTGAAAAACAACAAAATTAAGTCAAAGAAAAATACTTACCTGCTGCACTTACCTGTCCTGATGGTCAAAAATCCTGAAACAAGGTAAAAAAGAACCATAAAAATTATGGGACAAATTTTGGGTAAGTTGAAATGAAGTAAAAAACTCTGTCCTGATGGTCAAAAATCCTGAAGAAAGGAAAAAAGAACCATAAATACATGAAAAAAATCATGGGACAATTTTTGGAAACTTGGAAAAAGTTTAATAATTACCTGGTGCACTTATTTTCTGAAGTTAAATAATTTGGAGAAGAAAATAACTTTCAGAAAAATTGTAAAGCAAATTATTTTTCCTTGGCTGTTATTTAAGGAGCAATTTTTTCAACAAGGGGGTGTGTCCCATGTGTTTAAAAGGTCAGTTTACCAGAGTTTTCATCACTCTAGCATCGAAGCAGCCAGGAGGAACATCAAAATGCAAGTCTAAGCCTGATGAAGGTTAAGATAAACCGAAACGTAGCGCCAAATAGACTTGCAACAAAGAGCTCAAAGTGTTAACCAAGGGGAGGGATGTTTTTCAGAGCTACAGGGGAGGTTTTGAGGGGTCTGGGACTGATAAAGTCGTGGTAGGCCCGTGCATAACGTTGGTTCTAGTAATGGAACCACGGTCATTTTCCCAAACCTAACCCAGCCAGTGCCACCCGATGGAGTTGGACTCGGATCTTCTCTTTGTCTTCCACCAGCCTGAAAAACAACAAAATTAAGTCAAAGAAAAATACTTACCTGCTGCACTTACCTGTCCTGATGGTCAAAAATCCTGAAACAAGGTAAAAAAGAACCATAAAAATTATGGGACAAATTTTGGGTAAGTTGAAATGAAGTAAAAAACTCTGTCCTGATGGTCAAAAATCCTGAAGAAAGGAAAAAAGAACCATAAATACATGAAAAAAATCATGGGACAATTTTTGGAAACTTGGAAAAAGTTTAATAATTACCTGGTGCACTTATTTTCTGAAGTTAAATAATTTGGAGAAGAAAATAACTTTCAGAAAAATTGTAAAGCAAATTATTTTTCCTTGGCTGTTATTTAAGGAGCAATTTTTTCAACAAGGGGGTGTGTCCCATGTGTTTAAAAGGTCAGTTTACCAGAGTTTTCATCACTCTAGCATCGAAGCAGCCAGGAGGAACATCAAAATGCAAGTCTAAGCCTGATGAAGGTTAAGATAAACCGAAACGTAGCGCCAAATAGACTTGCAACAAAGAGCTCAAAGTGTTAACCAAGGGGAGGGATGTTTTTCAGAGCTACAGGGGAGGTTTTGAGGGGTCTGGGACTGATAAAGTCGTGGTAGGCCCGTGCATAACGTTGGTTCTAGTAATGGAACCACGGTCATTTTCCCAAACCTAACCCAGCCAGTGCCACCCGATGGAGTTGGACTCGGATCTTCTCTTTGTCTTCCACCAGCCTGAAAAACAACAAAATTAAGTCAAAGAAAAATACTTACCTGCTGCACTTACCTGTCCTGATGGTCAAAAATCCTGAAACAAGGTAAAAAAGAACCATAAAAATTATGGGACAAATTTTGGGTAAGTTGAAATGAAGTAAAAAACTCTGTCCTGATGGTCAAAAATCCTGAAGAAAGGAAAAAAGAACCATAAATACATGAAAAAAATCATGGGACAATTTTTGGAAACTTGGAAAAAGTTTAATAATTACCTGGTGCACTTATTTTCTGAAGTTAAATAATTTGGAGAAGAAAATAACTTTCAGAAAAATTGTAAAGCAAATTATTTTTCCTTGGCTGTTATTTAAGGAGCAATTTTTTCAACAAGGGGGTGTGTCCCATGTGTTTAAAAGGTCAGTTTACCAGAGTTTTCATCACTCTAGCATCGAAGCAGCCAGGAGGAACATCAAAATGCAAGTCTAAGCCTGATGAAGGTTAAGATAAACCGAAACGTAGCGCCAAATAGACTTGCAACAAAGAGCTCAAAGTGTTAACCAAGGGGAGGGATGTTTTTCAGAGCTACAGGGGAGGTTTTGAGGGGTCTGGGACTGATAAAGTCGTGGTAGGCCCGTGCATAACGTTGGTTCTAGTAATGGAACCACGGTCATTTTCCCAAACCTAACCCAGCCAGTGCCACCCGATGGAGTTGGACTCGGATCTTCTCTTTGTCTTCCACCAGCCTGAAAAACAACAAAATTAAGTCAAAGAAAAATACTTACCTGCTGCACTTACCTGTCCTGATGGTCAAAAATCCTGAAACAAGGTAAAAAAGAACCATAAAAATTATGGGACAAATTTTGGGTAAGTTGAAATGAAGTAAAAAACTCTGTCCTGATGGTCAAAAATCCTGAAGAAAGGAAAAAAGAACCATAAATACATGAAAAAAATCATGGGACAATTTTTGGAAACTTGGAAAAAGTTTAATAATTACCTGGTGCACTTATTTTCTGAAGTTAAATAATTTGGAGAAGAAAATAACTTTCAGAAAAATTGTAAAGCAAATTATTTTTCCTTGGCTGTTATTTAAGGAGCAATTTTTTCAACAAGGGGGTGTGTCCCATGTGTTTAAAAGGTCAGTTTACCAGAGTTTTCATCACTCTAGCATCGAAGCAGCCAGGAGGAACATCAAAATGCAAGTCTAAGCCTGATGAAGGTTAAGATAAACCGAAACGTAGCGCCAAATAGACTTGCAACAAAGAGCTCAAAGTGTTAACCAAGGGGAGGGATGTTTTTCAGAGCTACAGGGGAGGTTTTGAGGGGTCTGGGACTGATAAAGTCGTGGTAGGCCCGTGCATAACGTTGGTTCTAGTAATGGAACCACGGTCATTTTCCCAAACCTAACCCAGCCAGTGCCACCCGATGGAGTTGGACTCGGATCTTCTCTTTGTCTTCCACCAGCCTGAAAAACAACAAAATTAAGTCAAAGAAAAATACTTACCTGCTGCACTTACCTGTCCTGATGGTCAAAAATCCTGAAACAAGGTAAAAAAGAACCATAAAAATTATGGGACAAATTTTGGGTAAGTTGAAATGAAGTAAAAAACTCTGTCCTGATGGTCAAAAATCCTGAAGAAAGGAAAAAAGAACCATAAATACATGAAAAAAATCATGGGACAATTTTTGGAAACTTGGAAAAAGTTTAATAATTACCTGGTGCACTTATTTTCTGAAGTTAAATAATTTGGAGAAGAAAATAACTTTCAGAAAAATTGTAAAGCAAATTATTTTTCCTTGGCTGTTATTTAAGGAGCAATTTTTTCAACAAGGGGGTGTGTCCCATGTGTTTAAAAGGTCAGTTTACCAGAGTTTTCATCACTCTAGCATCGAAGCAGCCAGGAGGAACATCAAAATGCAAGTCTAAGCCTGATGAAGGTTAAGATAAACCGAAACGTAGCGCCAAATAGACTTGCAACAAAGAGCTCAAAGTGTTAACCAAGGGGAGGGATGTTTTTCAGAGCTACAGGGGAGGTTTTGAGGGGTCTGGGACTGATAAAGTCGTGGTAGGCCCGTGCATAACGTTGGTTCTAGTAATGGAACCACGGTCATTTTCCCAAACCTAACCCAGCCAGTGCCACCCGATGGAGTTGGACTCGGATCTTCTCTTTGTCTTCCACCAGCCTGAAAAACAACAAAATTAAGTCAAAGAAAAATACTTACCTGCTGCACTTACCTGTCCTGATGGTCAAAAATCCTGAAACAAGGTAAAAAAGAACCATAAAAATTATGGGACAAATTTTGGGTAAGTTGAAATGAAGTAAAAAACTCTGTCCTGATGGTCAAAAATCCTGAAGAAAGGAAAAAAGAACCATAAATACATGAAAAAAATCATGGGACAATTTTTGGAAACTTGGAAAAAGTTTAATAATTACCTGGTGCACTTATTTTCTGAAGTTAAATAATTTGGAGAAGAAAATAACTTTCAGAAAAATTGTAAAGCAAATTATTTTTCCTTGGCTGTTATTTAAGGAGCAATTTTTTCAACAAGGGGGTGTGTCCCATGTGTTTAAAAGGTCAGTTTACCAGAGTTTTCATCACTCTAGCATCGAAGCAGCCAGGAGGAACATCAAAATGCAAGTCTAAGCCTGATGAAGGTTAAGATAAACCGAAACGTAGCGCCAAATAGACTTGCAACAAAGAGCTCAAAGTGTTAACCAAGGGGAGGGATGTTTTTCAGAGCTACAGGGGAGGTTTTGAGGGGTCTGGGACTGATAAAGTCGTGGTAGGCCCGTGCATAACGTTGGTTCTAGTAATGGAACCACGGTCATTTTCCCAAACCTAACCCTAACCCTAACCCTAACCCTAACCCTAACCCTAACCCTATTATTTCCTATACTCTTCTCTTTTTTCTTTCCTTCCTTTTGCCCTAATTCCCGTTCGTTTAAGGCAGATGTATAGTCTGCCCTTGTAGTGATTTGATGTGGTGTTTGTTCACAGATTATAAAATAGAACTTGTACTCTTATTGCATGAATTTCTTTGTTGACAGCACTTATATTAGCACTTTTAATTTATTATTTCCCTGATCCTAACCCTAACACTAACTTTAACCCTTTCTTGAATCGACACTTATACTAACTCTATGTAATAACTTGATTTTGTTTTACCAACACGGAACCTTAATCATAACCTCAACCCTAACCCTAAACATAACCATAACCGAACCCTAATCATAACCTCAACCCTAACCCTAAACATAACCATAACCGAACCCTAATCATAGCCTCAACCCTAAACATAACCATAACCCTAAGTGAAACTTACCTTGAATCTTAATCCTGAGCCTCCTTCTTTCTTCCTTCCCATGATCTTATTAACACATAGTCTAGGGGCCTTGTCTTGGACACCCACAGAACACAAAAGATCCTGAGATCTGGAGAGGGTACCTTGCACACTATTGAAATATAGTGGGGTGCAGATTCTTAGTTTCACTTTTTTATATGTATATTTTATTTTCTTCTATCTACTCCTCCATGGGATACATGCCCATTCATTTTAACTCACCACACACAGTTTTTACTAGAATTGTTCTTATTTTAGCTGATTTGAAACCCATTTTAAGTTGCTGGTCTTTACACTTCTTTTATTCTTTTACCTTCTTCAGTTGTTTCACATTTTGTCTTTTTTTAAAAAAACTGTAACTATTAATAAATTCTAAAACATTTCTTTCTTGTTAATAAAGTATACTATATTCTTTTAGGTTTTTTCTTCTTTCTTTTGAAGAAGAACCTAAAAACTCTATTTATTGTAATTTTTATCCTATCTACTACCAAGTCAGTTTTTAAAAACTATGTAGTTGGCCTGCGCATAGAAGGGTATACATACACTCTCTCTAAAAAATATTTTTATTTCCCCTAACCTAACCTTGCCCGTGCCACTTCAAGGGTACAGATAGGACTTTTTAAATTTTTAATCTATAGTTTTTTACTTTTATCTCACTCTTCTCTCTTTTTACAATCTTTGAAGGTTTTTTTACACACTATTTGAGTGATTTAGTTTTTAACGTTTGGGTGGGTGATGGTGGGTTTTGAACCGGGAGGTTGTAGGTTGGTGGACTGGTTCTCTGCCACTACTCCATTTGGAGGTTGTCGAATGCTGGTTAAAAAACTAGGTTATTACAACAAACCCTAACTTCATTACCCACAAGTCTACAGGGCCTCACAACCTATCAGAATGTAACTTAGAAATATTCACATACACCAATCACGTTAAGGTTTTTTAACTAAGTTCCACCCCCAGGAACTAATTTGAACCCGGCCTTGAGCCTATTTAAAGGAGTGCTTGGGGACAAACAGTAACAGTCCTCTGAAGAAGCAGCATTGACTGCGAAACGTCAGGACTCCTAAACTCCAAGAAAGGACAGCGAACTGCACATTGAAGGAGAACTTTCCAGGGAAATGCATTGCAAATATTTTATAATTTCTTTTAATTTTATTTTCTTCTTTTTTTAATAAAATTTATTTTAATACTAAAAAGGACAAGGGAAGGTTTTTTCTCCGGCCCCCCTTCTTTTTGGACACAGGAAACAGCTTTGGACCAAAGAAATTTCCTCCAGATTTTCAGATTTTTTTGTAGTGAGTACTCACTTTTTATTTATTTTTATTTTATTTTTTTCCCCTTCTTCTAATCTGGATTTGGAGGCCATAAAGGTTACTTTTCCTGCCAACCTTGATAAATCTACCTCAAGACATCTTGGTAAAAACAGACAACCCAAGGATCCCTAGGCCTTTTTGGCCTTCTCGGCCTTCTAGGCCTTCTCAGACTCCTAGGCCTTCTCGGCCTCTTTGGCCTCATCAGTCTTCTCGGCCTTTTCAGCTCGGGTTTCATTCCAGGCCAGGATGTGAAAGTTCTGATCCTCCAAGAACATCTGGAGAATCTTCCCCCAAGAAAGACTGAGATGTAAGGTATTTATGCGGTAAGCCTGAACAGAATACACACACCCTTCTATTTAATTTTGTTTAAGGACATTTTATCTTTTCCTTTTGACTACTTTTTTCTTTTCTTTTGTTGAATTATATGATTGATTTTAGTTTGATTTTAGTTTTAGTTTTATTTGAATGCAATGATTCCCTTAAGAAACAGATTCACTGTCTTAGAGACTTTGGAAACAGAGGGGGTGGAAAAAACATCACTACACACAGACCAGCAACTACAGAACACAATACAAACAAATATTTTAGACCAACATTTGAGAAAATTTTATTTCAAATATATACAAGCTACGCATCATGAGGAGATTGCCATTACAGCACTACACACAGAAACCTTTCCAAAGGGCATGACTAGACAAACATTAAAGCTTACACAGTTTATTAAGCCAGCATGCCCTAACCCACATACACTACATAGAATTTCAGAAAACACACACAGTTGGATGAGAATGAACATGCAGATCCTACATGACCATTATGCTCAAGTGAAAAGGGACATAATACAAAAAATTACCAGGCTTGAACAGATTGAGTGGGATATTGCAGTCAAGTGGGCAAAAGCTAGATTTAAACAAAAATTAAGGGAGGTAACCATGATAAAAGCAAAGGAACAAATTAAACAAGCCCTCTTGGCAGCACATAATGTGGGAACTGCATGTTCATCTCTCCAAAAAAACAAGGATTCAATGTCAGAAAAAAGCCCGGTTCAAGAACCCACTAATCGTGTAGTGTACTCTCCACAGGTGCAACTGTCGACGCCCGTTGTAATCCCTCAAATCCAGGAAAAGAACTCCAACAGAGTCAAGGTAGTCAGTGCGTTAATACATGAATCCTCTCCAAGTACTCTTAGACAACATCAAGACTCCACCATTGATTCAGTTCCATTTAAGCCTAAAACACGTAGTAATGTTAGTGTGCTAATGGAACCCAACATTTTTTCTTCACAGGGTGAGTCAACTCAGGAGGTGGCGGGACAGGAGAAGGAAGAAGTGATGAATGGGCCCACTGAAAAGGATGTTGTATCCTTAAGAAAAGCCCGATCTGAGCCTTCCCTTTCCCTTCCTTCTCCGCCTCTCTTTGCATTGACTCCCCTGAGTAGACGACCTAGTGGGGATTTTGGGTCCCCAGTTAAAAACACACGGACGCCTACCGTTCGGATTCCTAATAGACACATTAACACAAATAGAAAGGCTTTAGATTGGAATTTAGAAGTAAAAAAACCTATCTTGTTTATTGGGGATTCAAACTTATCTAGAATCCCCTATTACTCGGATGAGTCAATACAAGTGGACAGCTTCCCTGGAGCAAATTTTATGCATATTTCAAAAATTTTACAAAAATTAGATCCTAACCCTAACACACAAAAAGTGATCTTATCACTCGGCATCAATAACAGGGAACAGACATTTGAATGCACTACTAAAAAACAGTTGCAAGAACTGTGGAGAGTAGCTACATATACCTTCCCCAATGCCACCATCTACACCCCATTAGTTAATTTCTCAGACCTTTTACCGGAGCGCCAAAAGGAAAATCTTAAAAAATTGAATACTTTCCTATCAACACATGCGAACCCTTTACAGGAACTGCACCCACTCCGATTCAGGGTAGATCCTAGGGACCCGGTGCACTGGACCAGGGACACAGCTTTGCAACTCTTCACTTATTGGCTAGATCAGTTAAACTTTTAAACTCGGTGAAGTGCACTAATGAACACATTAGACCGCACACCAACATCATTAACCTTTCCAGAACCTTTTATCTTACAGATGCACAAAAGCAGCTGCTCAATAAAGGTCTCACTTTCATTCCGGCACCGCGGGTCACCAACTTGGGGGAACTGAGGGGGGACGTCCATGCTTACAATAGAAAATTAAAAATTTTCGATTACTTTCAACACAACAATAGAACGGTACAGTTAAAATTCACGGATAAATCCAATTGGGAACCCCATATAGAACATATAAGTTCACCCATTAGAAGACTGATACAACACAACAATAAACTCATTAATGGACTCACAGACCCTCAAAATATTCAATCTGATAATTTAACCATTTCTGAACGCAGAGCCCTGACAGAATTAAAAAACAACTCAGACATAGTAATAAAACCGGCAGACAAGGGCTCTGCTATAGTCATTATGGATAAACAACAATATCTCCTAGAAGCAAACAGACAATTACAAAACAGTAACCACTACGTTCCAATCTCACATTCATTACAACAGCACACTCAAACATTGATTACACCGATTTTGCAGGACCTCAAACGGAAGGGGTACATCAATAATAAACAATTAAATTTTCTCATAGGCCCAAACCCACCTAGACCACGGAAATTTTACCTCTTACCTAAAATACATAAAGATCCAAAGACGTGGACAGTTCCCTCGGAGGTCCCCCAGGGGCGCCCCATTGTGTCGGATTGTGGGAGTGAGACCTACAACATAGCAGAATACATTGATCATTTTCTGAACCCTATTTCAACACTTCACGACAGTTACCTGAAAGACACCTATGATTTCATCAATAAAATTAAAAACAAAACCCTACCACATTCGGCCTTTCTCTTTACAATAGACATAGTCAGTCTGTACACAAACATTCACACAACAACAGGTTTGGGAGCAGTTACAAGATGTATGGACAAATTTCCAGATCCAAATCGGCCAGACACAGAACTGTTACAACTCTTGGAAATAAACCTCACTAGAAATGACTTTACATTTGATTCATCCACTTATCTACAGGTACAGGGCACAGCCATGGGAAAAAAATTTGCCCCAGCTTATGCCAACATTTATATGGCAGAATGGGAGGAGACACTATTCCCAAAGTGCCCCTATCGACCCACAGTTTATTACCGCTATTTGGATGACATCTTTGGGATCTGGCTTCATGGTAAACAACATTTCGACAATTTCATCCAGATAGCCAATTCACATCATGAGCACATTAAGGTTAAAGCAACAATAGATCCATCAACGATCAATTTTCTAGACACCACAGTCTTCACAACTACAATAACTAACAATTGCAAAACATTACACACCAAAGTTTTCTTCAAACCTACTGACTCACATGCACTCCTTCATAAAACCAGTTTCCACCCCAAACACACCTTCAAAGGAATCATCAAATCACAAATTATTCGTTTTTTTAGAATTTGCTCTTTCACTCAACATTTTCATGAAGCAATACAAGTACTGTTCCAAGCTCTCCGGACACGAGGATATGCCAAAAGATTCCTCAGATCGATTAAGACAGACACCGTTTGGGAACTCACCAATCACCCAAAACCATTGACGTCGGACCCCAGGGATGTCATCCCCATAGTTACTACATTCTCACGTGCCTCTACTATTTTAAATAACAAAATCAAACAACAATTTCATAAAATACAACAAACACATCCACCACTACGATCGGTAAAGATCATCTCAGCTTACCGTAGAAACAAAAACATTGGAGATTTTCTGGTGAAAGCTGATTTGAGATCTGGAAGACAGAGGTCACTCTCCAATTTTGACACACATTTTCAACCTCTTAAGTACTTATGGATGGGTAAAACCTGCCATTCTATTTCACACACACTAAATCTCAAAACTCATAACACAGTCTACATCATCACTTGTGAGCACTGCCAAACAAGGTATGTTGGTGAGACTAGACATAGTTTATTACAGCGACTCAAACAACATATCTACACGATTCGAAAAGGTACGCTCAACACACCGCTCACAATACATTTTAGGACTGTGGGTGTGCAGAATCTCAGGATCTCAGGACTAGAAGCCAATTTATTGTGGGGCTCTAACCAAAGGAGAAGAAGAGAGGCCTACTGGATAAAGGAACTAGGAACGGAATATCCTCAAGGTTTTAACATAAAATTTGAACACAGTTTAATTGATTAAAATTATGGGGTTGGGTTGTAGGTAGGTTGGGAAACAGAAGGTATCTTCATTAAAAATTTGTTTATTTATTTTTATTTATTTTTTTTAACAGAGGCATGGTTTATGATTTCAAATGCAAGCTAAGGATTACATTGGTTACGTCATTTAGAATCCAGGCCTACATTGCATTGTGAATAAAGAGACTATCTTTTCATTAAAGCAAAGTAGATTTGTGTCATTTCCTTGATCTCTTTTAGAATGTATTATTGTCTATTTAAGACAGCTTGATAACTCTTTTATTTCTATTCCTGTTCTTCCTTTCTTTCAGCTATATTTATATATAATATATATATAAAAAATATATATAATATATATAAAAAAAAAAAAAAAAAAAAAAAAAAAAAAAAAAAAAAAAAAAAAATTATTATACTAATATGTATCTATATATATTTATATTATCACCGTGTGCTGTGATTATAAGCATGCCCTATGTATATTATTTTGATTTAATCAAAACATTTTTTGCACATTTTAAAACTGCATGTTTACACTTTTATATTATATTCAGGCACTTACATATATAATATTAATAAATAAATATATAAATTATAAGATAGTAATATAAATATAACATAAAATTATTTCCTATACTCTTCTCTTTTTTCTTTCCTTCCTTTTGCCCTAATTCCCGTTCGTTTAAGGCAGATGTATAGTCTGCCCTTGTAGTGATTTGATGTGGTGTTTGTTCACAGATTATAAAATAGAACTTGTACTCTTATTGCATGAATTTCTTTGTTGACAGCACTTATATTAGCACTTTTAATTTATTATTTCCCTGATCCTAACCCTAACACTAACTTTAACCCTTTCTTGAATCGACACTTATACTAACTCTATGTAATAACTTGATTTTGTTTTACCAACACGGAACCTTAATCATAACCTCAACCCTAACCCTAAACATAACCATAACCGAACCCTAATCATAACCTCAACCCTAACCCTAAACATAACCATAACCGAACCCTAATCATAGCCTCAACCCTAAACATAACCATAACCCTAAGTGAAACTTACCTTGAATCTTAATCCTGAGCCTCCTTCTTTCTTCCTTCCCATGATCTTATTAACACATAGTCTAGGGGCCTTGTCTTGGACACCCACAGAACACAAAAGATCCTGAGATCTGGAGAGGGTACCTTGCACACTATTGAAATATAGTGGGGTGCAGATTCTTAGTTTCACTTTTTTATATGTATATTTTATTTTCTTCTATCTACTCCTCCATGGGATACATGCCCATTCATTTTAACTCACCACACACAGTTTTTACTAGAATTGTTCTTATTTTAGCTGATTTGAAACCCATTTTAAGTTGCTGGTCTTTACACTTCTTTTATTCTTTTACCTTCTTCAGTTGTTTCACATTTTGTCTTTTTTTAAAAAAACTGTAACTATTAATAAATTCTAAAACATTTCTTTCTTGTTAATAAAGTATACTATATTCTTTTAGGTTTTTTCTTCTTTCTTTTGAAGAAGAACCTAAAAACTCTATTTATTGTAATTTTTATCCTATCTACTACCAAGTCAGTTTTTAAAAACTATGTAGTTGGCCTGCGCATAGAAGGGTATACATACACTCTCTCTAAAAAATATTTTTATTTCCCCTAACCTAACCCTAACCCTAACCCTAACCCTAACCCTAACCCTTGCGGGGTAATGGAACCACGGTCATTTTCCCAAACCTAACCCAGCCAGTGCCACCCGATGGAGTTGGACTCGGATCTTCTCTTTGTCTTCCACCAGCCTGAAAAACAACAAAATTAAGTCAAAGAAAAATACTTACCTGCTGCACTTACCTGTCCTGATGGTCAAAAATCCTGAAACAAGGTAAAAAAGAACCATAAAAATTATGGGACAATTTTTGGTAAGTTGAAATGAAGTAAAAAACTCTGTCCTGATGGTCAAAAATCCTGAAGAAAGGAAAAAAGAACCATAAATACATGAAAAAAATCATGGGACAATTTTTGGAAACTTGGAAAAAGTTTAATAATTACCTGGTGCACTTATTTTCTGAAGTTAAATAATTTAAAGAAGAAAATAACTTTCAGAAAAATCGTAAAGCAAATTATTTTTCCTTGGCTGTTATTTAAGGAGCAATTTTTTCAACAAGGGGGTGTATCCCATGTGTTTAAAAGGTCAGTTTACCAGAGTTTTCATCACTCTAGCATCGAAGCAGCCAGGAGGAACATCAAAATGCAAGTCTAAGCCTGATGAAGGTTAAGATAAACCGAAACGTAGCGCCAAATAGACTTGCAACAAAGAGCTCAAAGTGTTAACCAAGGGGAGGGATGTTTTTCAGAGCTACAGGGGAGGTTTTGAGGGGTCTGGGACTGATAAAGTCGTGGTAGGCCCGTGCATAACGTTGGTTCTAGTCCTGCAGGGACCCGAGTTTCCCTACCCTATCCCCCATCCCACCCTATCCCCAAAGTTCCCTTGCCTTGGACCCTGCCCCCGGACCGTTTCCCTAATTGTCTTAACCCCTACCCCCCTTTTTCCCTAAACCTAACCCCACTTGGGTTCTTTGCGGGGTAATGGAACCACGGTCATTTTCCCAAACCTAACCCAGCCAGTGCCACCCGATGGAGTTGGACTCGGATCTTCTCTTTGTCTTCCACCAGCCTGAAAAACAACAAAATTAAGTCAAAGAAAAATACTTACCTGCTGCACTTACCTGTCCTGATGGTCAAAAATCCTGAAACAAGGTAAAAAAGAACCATAAAAATTATGGGACAATTTTTGGTAAGTTGAAATGAAGTAAAAAACTCTGTCCTGATGGTCAAAAATCCTGAAGAAAGGAAAAAAGAACCATAAATACATGAAAAAAATCATGGGACAATTTTTGGAAACTTGGAAAAAGTTTAATAATTACCTGGTGCACTTATTTTCTGAAGTTAAATAATTTAAAGAAGAAAATAACTTTCAGAAAAATCGTAAAGCAAATTATTTTTCCTTGGCTGTTATTTAAGGAGCAATTTTTTCAACAAGGGGGTGTATCCCATGTGTTTAAAAGGTCAGTTTACCAGAGTTTTCATCACTCTAGCATCGAAGCAGCCAGGAGGAACATCAAAATGCAAGTCTAAGCCTGATGAAGGTTAAGATAAACCGAAACGTAGCGCCAAATAGACTTGCAACAAAGAGCTCAAAGTGTTAACCAAGGGGAGGGATGTTTTTCAGAGCTACAGGGGAGGTTTTGAGGGGTCTGGGACTGATAAAGTCGTGGTAGGCCCGTGCATAACGTTGGTTCTAGTCCTGCAGGGACCCGAGTTTCCCTACCCTATCCCCCATCCCACCCTATCCCCAAAGTTCCCTTGCCTTGGACCCTGCCCCCGGACCGTTTCCCTAATTGTCTTAACCCCTACCCCCCTTTTTCCCTAAACCTAACCCCACTTGGGTTCTTTGCGGGGTAATGGAACCACGGTCATTTTCCCAAACCTAACCCTAACCCTAACCCTAACCCTAACCCTAACCCTTTCCTATCCTATCCCCAAATCCCACCCTATCCCCAAAGTTCCCTGCCTTGGACCCTGCCCCGGGACCGTTAACCTAATTTTCTTAACCCCTACCCCCCTTTTTCCCTAATCCTAACCCCACTTGGGTTCTTTGCGGGTTTTTGGAACCACAGTCTTTCACAAAAACCTAACCCAGCCAGTGCCACCCGATGGAGTTGGACTTGGATCATCTCTTTGTCTTCCACTAGCCTGAAAAACAGAAAACAACAACAAATTAAAGCTGAAAAACAGGTAAAGCAACAATGAATACTACAAAGAAAAATACTTACCTGTTGTACTTACCTGTCCTGATGGTCAAAATTCCTGAAAAAAGGAAAAATAGAACCATAAAAATTATGGGACATTTTTGGTAAAGTAAAATAAAATATTTACCTGGTGCACTTAATTCCTAAAGCTAAATTACAAAAAGAAAATGCTTTAAGGAAAAAGGGAAAAGCAAATTATTTTTCCTTGGTTGTATTTTAAGGGGCATTTTTTTCAACAAGGGGGCGGAGCCCATGAAAATAAATAGGTGATTTAACAGAGTTTTCACCATTTCAGCATCGAAACAGCCAGGAGAAAGATTCAAAAGCAAGTCTATGCCTGATGAAGGTTAAGATAAACCGAAACGTAGCGCCAAATAGACTTGCTATAAAGAGCTCAAAGTGTTTACCAAGGGGAGGGATGTTTTTCAGAGCTAAAGGGGAGATTTGAGGTGTCTGGGACCTTTGAAGTCGTGGTAGGCCAGTGCACAATGTTGGTTCTAGGCCTACAGAGACCCGAGTTTTCCTATCCTATCCCCAAATCCCACCCTATCCCCAAAGTTCCCTGCCTTGGACCCTGCCCCGGGACCGTTAACCTAATTTTCTTAACCCCTACCCCCCTTTTTCCCTAATCCTAACCCCACTTGGGTTCTTTGCGGGTTTTTGGAACCACAGTCTTTCACAAAAACCTAACCCAGCCAGTGCCACCCGATGGAGTTGGACTTGGATCATCTCTTTGTCTTCCACTAGCCTGAAAAACAGAAAACAACAACAAATTAAAGCTGAAAAACAGGTAAAGCAACAATGAATACTACAAAGAAAAATACTTACCTGTTGTACTTACCTGTCCTGATGGTCAAAATTCCTGAAAAAAGGAAAAATAGAACCATAAAAATTATGGGACATTTTTGGTAAAGTAAAATAAAATATTTACCTGGTGCACTTAATTCCTAAAGCTAAATTACAAAAAGAAAATGCTTTAAGGAAAAAGGGAAAAGCAAATTATTTTTCCTTGGTTGTATTTTAAGGGGCATTTTTTTCAACAAGGGGGCGGAGCCCATGAAAATAAATAGGTGATTTAACAGAGTTTTCACCATTTCAGCATCGAAACAGCCAGGAGAAAGATTCAAAAGCAAGTCTATGCCTGATGAAGGTTAAGATAAACCGAAACGTAGCGCCAAATAGACTTGCTATAAAGAGCTCAAAGTGTTTACCAAGGGGAGGGATGTTTTTCAGAGCTAAAGGGGAGATTTGAGGTGTCTGGGACCTTTGAAGTCGTGGTAGGCCAGTGCACAATGTTGGTTCTAGGCCTACAGAGACCCGAGTTTTCCTATCCTATCCCCAAATCCCACCCTATCCCCAAAGTTCCCTGCCTTGGACCCTGCCCCGGGACCGTTAACCTAATTTTCTTAACCCCTACCCCCCCTTTTTCCCTAATCCTAACCCCACTTGGGTTCTTTGCGGGTTTTTGGAACCACAGTCTTTCACAAAAACCTAACCCAGCCAGTGCCACCCGATGGAGTTGGACTTGGATCATCTCTTTGTCTTCCACTAGCCTGAAAAACAGAAAACAACAACAAATTAAAGCTGAAAAACAGGTAAAGCAACAATGAATACTACAAAGAAAAATACTTACCTGTTGTACTTACCTGTCCTGATGGTCAAAATTCCTGAAAAAAGGAAAAATAGAACCATAAAAATTATGGGACATTTTTGGTAAAGTAAAATAAAATATTTACCTGGTGCACTTAATTCCTAAAGCTAAATTACAAAAAGAAAATGCTTTAAGGAAAAAGGGAAAAGCAAATTATTTTTCCTTGGTTGTATTTTAAGGGGCATTTTTTTCAACAAGGGGGCGGAGCCCATGAAAATAAATAGGTGATTTAACAGAGTTTTCACCATTTCAGCATCGAAACAGCCAGGAGAAAGATTCAAAAGCAAGTCTATGCCTGATGAAGGTTAAGATAAACCGAAACGTAGCGCCAAATAGACTTGCTATAAAGAGCTCAAAGTGTTTACCAAGGGGAGGGATGTTTTTCAGAGCTAAAGGGGAGATTTGAGGTGTCTGGGACCTTTGAAGTCGTGGTAGGCCAGTGCACAATGTTGGTTCTAGGCCTACAGAGACCCGAGTTTTCCTATCCTATCCCCAAATCCCACCCTATCCCCAAAGTTCCCTGCCTTGGACCCTGCCCCGGGACCGTTAACCTAATTTTCTTAACCCCTACCCCCCTTTTTCCCTAATCCTAACCCCACTTGGGTTCTTTGCGGGTTTTTGGAACCACAGTCTTTCACAAAAACCTAACCCAGCCAGTGCCACCCGATGGAGTTGGACTTGGATCATCTCTTTGTCTTCCACTAGCCTGAAAAACAGAAAACAACAACAAATTAAAGCTGAAAAACAGGTAAAGCAACAATGAATACTACAAAGAAAAATACTTACCTGTTGTACTTACCTGTCCTGATGGTCAAAATTCCTGAAAAAAGGAAAAATAGAACCATAAAAATTATGGGACATTTTTGGTAAAGTAAAATAAAATATTTACCTGGTGCACTTAATTCCTAAAGCTAAATTACAAAAAGAAAATGCTTTAAGGAAAAAGGGAAAAGCAAATTATTTTTCCTTGGTTGTATTTTAAGGGGCATTTTTTTCAACAAGGGGGCGGAGCCCATGAAAATAAATAGGTGATTTAACAGAGTTTTCACCATTTCAGCATCGAAACAGCCAGGAGAAAGATTCAAAAGCAAGTCTATGCCTGATGAAGGTTAAGATAAACCGAAACGTAGCGCCAAATAGACTTGCTATAAAGAGCTCAAAGTGTTTACCAAGGGGAGGGATGTTTTTCAGAGCTAAAGGGGAGATTTGAGGTGTCTGGGACCTTTGAAGTCGTGGTAGGCCAGTGCACAATGTTGGTTCTAGGCCTACAGAGACCCGAGTTTTCCTATCCTATCCCCAAATCCCACCCTATCCCCAAAGTTCCCTGCCTTGGACCCTGCCCCGGGACCGTTAACCTAATTTTCTTAACCCCTACCCCCCTTTTTCCCTAATCCTAACCCCACTTGGGTTCTTTGCGGGTTTTTGGAACCACAGTCTTTCACAAAAACCTAACCCAGCCAGTGCCACCCGATGGAGTTGGACTTGGATCATCTCTTTGTCTTCCACTAGCCTGAAAAACAGAAAACAACAACAAATTAAAGCTGAAAAACAGGTAAAGCAACAATGAATACTACAAAGAAAAATACTTACCTGTTGTACTTACCTGTCCTGATGGTCAAAATTCCTGAAAAAAGGAAAAATAGAACCATAAAAATTATGGGACATTTTTGGTAAAGTAAAATAAAATATTTACCTGGTGCACTTAATTCCTAAAGCTAAATTACAAAAAGAAAATGCTTTAAGGAAAAAGGGAAAAGCAAATTATTTTTCCTTGGTTGTATTTTAAGGGGCATTTTTTTCAACAAGGGGGCGGAGCCCATGAAAATAAATAGGTGATTTAACAGAGTTTTCACCATTTCAGCATCGAAACAGCCAGGAGAAAGATTCAAAAGCAAGTCTATGCCTGATGAAGGTTAAGATAAACCGAAACGTAGCGCCAAATAGACTTGCTATAAAGAGCTCAAAGTGTTTACCAAGGGGAGGGATGTTTTTCAGAGCTAAAGGGGAGATTTGAGGTGTCTGGGACCTTTGAAGTCGTGGTAGGCCAGTGCACAATGTTGGTTCTAGGCCTACAGAGACCCGAGTTTTCCTATCCTATCCCCAAATCCCACCCTATCCCCAAAGTTCCCTGCCTTGGACCCTGCCCCGGGACCGTTAACCTAATTTTCTTAACCCCTACCCCCCCTTTTTCCCTAATCCTAACCCCACTTGGGTTCTTTGCGGGTTTTTGGAACCACAGTCTTTCACAAAAACCTAACCCAGCCAGTGCCACCCGATGGAGTTGGACTTGGATCATCTCTTTGTCTTCCACTAGCCTGAAAAACAGAAAACAACAACAAATTAAAGCTGAAAAACAGGTAAAGCAACAATGAATACTACAAAGAAAAATACTTACCTGTTGTACTTACCTGTCCTGATGGTCAAAATTCCTGAAAAAAGGAAAAATAGAACCATAAAAATTATGGGACATTTTTGGTAAAGTAAAATAAAATATTTACCTGGTGCACTTAATTCCTAAAGCTAAATTACAAAAAGAAAATGCTTTAAGGAAAAAGGGAAAAGCAAATTATTTTTCCTTGGTTGTATTTTAAGGGGCATTTTTTTCAACAAGGGGGCGGAGCCCATGAAAATAAATAGGTGATTTAACAGAGTTTTCACCATTTCAGCATCGAAACAGCCAGGAGAAAGATTCAAAAGCAAGTCTATGCCTGATGAAGGTTAAGATAAACCGAAACGTAGCGCCAAATAGACTTGCTATAAAGAGCTCAAAGTGTTTACCAAGGGGAGGGATGTTTTTCAGAGCTAAAGGGGAGATTTGAGGTGTCTGGGACCTTTGAAGTCGTGGTAGGCCAGTGCACAATGTTGGTTCTAGGCCTACAGAGACCCGAGTTTTCCTATCCTATCCCCAAATCCCACCCTATCCCCAAAGTTCCCTGCCTTGGACCCTGCCCCGGGACCGTTAACCTAATTTTCTTAACCCCTACCCCCCTTTTTCCCTAATCCTAACCCCACTTGGGTTCTTTGCGGGTTTTTGGAACCACAGTCTTTCACAAAAACCTAACCCAGCCAGTGCCACCCGATGGAGTTGGACTTGGATCATCTCTTTGTCTTCCACTAGCCTGAAAAACAGAAAACAACAACAAATTAAAGCTGAAAAACAGGTAAAGCAACAATGAATACTACAAAGAAAAATACTTACCTGTTGTACTTACCTGTCCTGATGGTCAAAATTCCTGAAAAAAGGAAAAATAGAACCATAAAAATTATGGGACATTTTTGGTAAAGTAAAATAAAATATTTACCTGGTGCACTTAATTCCTAAAGCTAAATTACAAAAAGAAAATGCTTTAAGGAAAAAGGGAAAAGCAAATTATTTTTCCTTGGTTGTATTTTAAGGGGCATTTTTTTCAACAAGGGGGCGGAGCCCATGAAAATAAATAGGTGATTTAACAGAGTTTTCACCATTTCAGCATCGAAACAGCCAGGAGAAAGATTCAAAAGCAAGTCTATGCCTGATGAAGGTTAAGATAAACCGAAACGTAGCGCCAAATAGACTTGCTATAAAGAGCTCAAAGTGTTTACCAAGGGGAGGGATGTTTTTCAGAGCTAAAGGGGAGATTTGAGGTGTCTGGGACCTTTGAAGTCGTGGTAGGCCAGTGCACAATGTTGGTTCTAGGCCTACAGAGACCCGAGTTTTCCTATCCTATCCCCAAATCCCACCCTATCCCCAAAGTTCCCTGCCTTGGACCCTGCCCCGGGACCGTTAACCTAATTTTCTTAACCCCTACCCCCCTTTTTCCCTAATCCTAACCCCACTTGGGTTCTTTGCGGGTTTTTGGAACCACAGTCTTTCACAAAAACCTAACCCAGCCAGTGCCACCCGATGGAGTTGGACTTGGATCATCTCTTTGTCTTCCACTAGCCTGAAAAACAGAAAACAACAACAAATTAAAGCTGAAAAACAGGTAAAGCAACAATGAATACTACAAAGAAAAATACTTACCTGTTGTACTTACCTGTCCTGATGGTCAAAATTCCTGAAAAAAGGAAAAATAGAACCATAAAAATTATGGGACATTTTTGGTAAAGTAAAATAAAATATTTACCTGGTGCACTTAATTCCTAAAGCTAAATTACAAAAAGAAAATGCTTTAAGGAAAAAGGGAAAAGCAAATTATTTTTCCTTGGTTGTATTTTAAGGGGCATTTTTTTCAACAAGGGGGCGGAGCCCATGAAAATAAATAGGTGATTTAACAGAGTTTTCACCATTTCAGCATCGAAACAGCCAGGAGAAAGATTCAAAAGCAAGTCTATGCCTGATGAAGGTTAAGATAAACCGAAACGTAGCGCCAAATAGACTTGCTATAAAGAGCTCAAAGTGTTTACCAAGGGGAGGGATGTTTTTCAGAGCTAAAGGGGAGATTTGAGGTGTCTGGGACCTTTGAAGTCGTGGTAGGCCAGTGCACAATGTTGGTTCTAGGCCTACAGAGACCCGAGTTTTCCTATCCTATCCCCAAATCCCACCCTATCCCCAAAGTTCCCTGCCTTGGACCCTGCCCCGGGACCGTTAACCTAATTTTCTTAACCCCTACCCCCCTTTTTCCCTAATCCTAACCCCACTTGGGTTCTTTGCGGGTTTTTGGAACCACAGTCTTTCACAAAAACCTAACCCTAACCCTAACCCGAGTCTTCCCACCCTATCCCCATACCCATCCTATCCCCAAAGTTCCTTGCCTTGGACCCTGTCCCGGGACCGTTACCCTTAATGTCTTCAACCTTACCCCTTTTCCAAAACCCTCACCTTACTCGGTGCCTATGTTTGACCTTAAAGCCAACAGGCATTTACTCTAATTTTACTTAGCTCAAAACACTTCAGCCTTTGCGTATAATGGCGTGACTTTAACTAGAAATGACCCCGAATCTCAACCCCCAGGCCCTGATTTTAATTTTAACCCTTAAGCGGGTATCTCGGCTCATGGAGGGTCTTTACAACAGCTTAGCTAAAAGCGGAGTCTTTAGCTCTTAAACCCTAAACAGGCGACACTGGTCGACCGTCATAATGGAGAAGGCTGAAAATGAGGCCTGAGTGGCTGGCCCGTGCACAACGCTGGTTCCGGGTCCTTCCCGGGGCAGTGGATTATTTTACTTTACCCTAACCCTAACCCTAACCCTAACCCTAGGTTAATTGTAAGATGGTTTAGGCTGTATTAGGATAATTTCAGTAAATTTAAATCTTTAATGTTTACATTAATATTTAAAACAAATAATACTTTAGAAGTGATTGCATGATGGTTCAGGATGTATTAGGATAATTTCAATGAATTCAAACCTTAGTTTTATATTCTTTAATTACACCAGTATTATAAAAAGGACTTTAAAAAGGTTCATTTATTAAAATTTAAATTTTAAATCAATAAATTAATAAACATGAATTACTTATTCAATTGGTTATGAGACACGGGCCTAGGACTGATCGACCTACGGCCGGCCGCCATAGAAGAGGGTGTCTAGTAATAAAAGGCCGAAACACCCTGTGACTCTATGGTTTACTACTGATGACGTGTCTCACAATTTAGGATGTCGTTGGGTTAAAGGGTACCTTAATCTTAGCTCACACCTTTAACCTTAAAAAGGATTTAGTGCGTCTCTCATACCTGAACCCAAAATATAACCGTCAGTGTCTTCAGCCGCTTATTTAGAATCCTAATCCTAAACTTCAAACCTAAAACATAACCGTCAGTTTTGAACCCTACGCCTAAACCTTAAACTCAGAACATAACCGTCATTTTTAACCCTAACTCTTAGAACCCTATTAGTTTCAAATACAATGTTTAAAGTCTAAACATTAACCGTAAACCTAGTTGACCTCGGACTTTTAACTTTAGGTTCCAGGTCTGCAGGGAACCGAGTCTTCGCAACCTATCCCCATACCCATCCTATCCCCAAAGTTCCTTGCCTTGGACCCTGTCCCGGGACCGTTACCCTTAATGTCTTCAACCTTACCCCTTTTCCAAAACCCTCACCTTACTCGGTGCCTATGTTTGACCTTAAAGCCAACAGGCATTTACTCTAATTTTACTTAGCTCAAAACACTTCAGCCTTTGCGTATAATGGCGTGACTTTAACTAGAAATGACCCCGAATCTTAACCCCCAGGCCCTGATTTTAATTTTAACCCTTAAGCGGGTATCTCGGCTCATGGAGGGTCTTTACAACAGCTTAGCTAAAAGCGGAGTCTTTAGCTCTTAAACCCTAAACAGGCGACACTGGTCGACCGTCATAATGGAGAAGGCTGAAAATGAGGCCTGAGTGGCTGGCCCGTGCACAACGCTGGTTCCGGGTCCTTCCCGGGACAGTGGATTATTTTACTTTACCCTAACCCAGCCAGTGCCGCCCTCGGTCACCTTGTTGGAAGCCAACTCCATGTCCTGGTGAGTAGAGGTTAAAACATTATCTTAATTGTTAACCTCACTATATAGAAGGTAATATCATTTTAATATAGATACTCACCTAGACACCCTATTAGCTGGGGACAACAGTTTCGCTGCTTATTCACGAGCACGTGCTGTAATGATTGGACCGAGAGACACGGGTGATCCGTTGTTTAGGGCGGCCGAACAAACGGGCTCGACTGCGTCGGCGAGGGAGATATGATGGGACGTTAGACCTCGGGCGTAAGCGCATACGGTGTCAAGGTTCAGTGGGCGTGCGTCTGGAGCACGATTTGGGATTAGCCCGAATCTAGTGTAGGGGTCCGTGCCACCCTCGGACAGAAGGAGTAGGCCGAACATGACCCGCGATCTCATGCCATCCTCGGAGGTTCAGTCCACCCCGAGCCGATAGGCGATGTCTTAGCTTAGGCTCTGGTTGCGTGCCTCAACCTGTCGCCCAATGCTGTCCTGGGGCATCCTTAATTGATCCCCGTCGGCCTTCCGGGACCCCTAAATAGGCGTCTGCTGGTCCAATCTGTCCCACTCAGAGCGTTAAAGCTCAGGCACGAGTGATTAAACATGCGTCGTAGGTTATTAGGCCTTTGTATAATCTTAATACTTGATGTAATTTATTTACAAAATAGGTCAAACATCGCTTAGTAGGGAAACGAGGGTGAATGGCAACTGTAATTCACTCTGTTATAAAATGTTTGGGCTGAAACTTTGGCCCGAACCGCAAATTAGAGACGATTAATAGATATTTTAATTTAAAATCATAATATTCTTACTTTAGCAGCGATCGGAAATCTGGGATTTTAATGTATATTGCGTCGTAGATTATTAGACTTTTTAGCAAAATAAAAATAAAAACAAAATCTTATTTATTTATTTATTTATTTATTACACAGATAAAAGGTTGATAAGTTTGATAAATGAGGGTGATTGCAACTGTGATCTTCCTTAACTTAAAATATTTTTATCAAAATAAAATCTCATTTATTTATTTATTAAACAGATAAAAGATTGCTAATTTGATAAATGAGGGTGATTGCAACTGTGATCTTCCTTGATATAAAATATTTGGGCTGCAACTGTGGCCTAAAACATTTAATTAGAGATGTTTATTAGATATTTTAAACTATAAAATCTCCAATTTTCACCTTAGGGGCGTGCCGCCGTTAATTCGAATTTTTTACCCTATTGGCATTGCACAATTGTCTGTGCCCCAGAGCCTCATGGGTAACTTAAATCTGGAGTATATTTTAATAAATAACTCCTAAACGGAAAAAGATAGAGTCGTGCCGTTTTTTGCAACATGATGTTTGTGACACACTGAATGGAAATAACAAATAACTGAATAACACAATAAAAATTTAAAATCTACCATCAGTGTTAAAAATATACAGATCAAGGACCTGGATTGGCCTTCCATTAAGGTTTAACATGGCTGGGGATTTTTACTGTCATTCTGACAGAATTTTCCTCAGGAGGCTATTCCAGCAGAAGGTTGTTGATCTGATTTCGGGGTCATCCACTGAGATAAGACGGTCTCTCCACACACTTCCTGGTGCAACACTCTGCCCAAGTGGTTCCGGAAACCTAGCGGTGTTAACAAAAGGGCCACTGGCAGAGAGGGTGAGTCATGGTTATCTACCAGTCTTCACTGTGTGTAATATGTTTAAGAGGTTAATTGTAAGATGGTTTAGGCTGTATTAGGATAATTTCAGTAAATTTAAATCTTTAATGTTTACATTAATATTTAAAACAAATAATACTTTAGAAGTGATTGCATGATGGTTCAGGATGTATTAGGATAATTTCAATGAATTCAAACCTTAGTTTTATATTCTTTAATTACACCAGTATTATAAAAAGGACTTTAAAAAGGTTCATTTATTAAAATTTAAATTTTAAATCAATAAATTAATAAACATGAATTACTTATTCAATTGGTTATGAGACACGGGCCTAGGACTGATCGACCTACGGCCGGCCGCCATAGAAGAGGGTGTCTAGTAATAAAAGGCCGAAACACCCTGTGACTCTATGGTTTACTACTGATGACGTGTCTCACAATTTAGGATGTCGTTGGGTTAAAGGGTACCTTAATCTTAGCTCACACCTTTAACCTTAAAAAGGATTTAGTGCGTCTCTCATACCTGAACCCAAAATATAACCGTCAGTGTCTTCAGCCGCTTATTTAGAATCCTAATCCTAAACTTCAAACCTAAAACATAACCGTCAGTTTTGAACCCTACGCCTAAACCTTAAACTCAGAACATAACCGTCATTTTTAACCCTAACTCTTAGAACCCTATTAGTTTCAAATACAATGTTTAAAGTCTAAACATTAACCGTAAACCTAGTTGACCTCGGACTTTTAACTTTAGGTTCCAGGTCTGCAGGGAACCGAGTCTTCGCAACCTATCCCCATACCCATCCTATCCCCAAAGTTCCTTGCCTTGGACCCTGTCCCGGGACCGTTACCCTTAATGTCTTCAACCTTACCCCTTTTCCAAAACCCTCACCTTACTCGGTGCCTATGTTTGACCTTAAAGCCAACAGGCATTTACTCTAATTTTACTTAGCTCAAAACACTTCAGCCTTTGCGTATAATGGCGTGACTTTAACTAGAAATGACCCCGAATCTTAACCCCCAGGCCCTGATTTTAATTTTAACCCTTAAGCGGGTATCTCGGCTCATGGAGGGTCTTTACAACAGCTTAGCTAAAAGCGGAGTCTTTAGCTCTTAAACCCTAAACAGGCGACACTGGTCGACCGTCATAATGGAGAAGGCTGAAAATGAGGCCTGAGTGGCTGGCCCGTGCACAACGCTGGTTCCGGGTCCTTCCCGGGACAGTGGATTATTTTACTTTACCCTAACCCAGCCAGTGCCGCCCTCGGTCACCTTGTTGGAAGCCAACTCCATGTCCTGGTGAGTAGAGGTTAAAACATTATCTTAATTGTTAACCTCACTATATAGAAGGTAATATCATTTTAATATAGATACTCACCTAGACACCCTATTAGCTGGGGACAACAGTTTCGCTGCTTATTCACGAGCACGTGCTGTAATGATTGGACCGAGAGACACGGGTGATCCGTTGTTTAGGGCGGCCGAACAAACGGGCTCGACTGCGTCGGCGAGGGAGATATGATGGGACGTTAGACCTCGGGCGTAAGCGCATACGGTGTCAAGGTTCAGTGGGCGTGCGTCTGGAGCACGATTTGGGATTAGCCCGAATCTAGTGTAGGGGTCCGTGCCACCCTCGGACAGAAGGAGTAGGCCGAACATGACCCGCGATCTCATGCCATCCTCGGAGGTTCAGTCCACCCCGAGCCGATAGGCGATGTCTTAGCTTAGGCTCTGGTTGCGTGCCTCAACCTGTCGCCCAATGCTGTCCTGGGGCATCCTTAATTGATCCCCGTCGGCCTTCCGGGACCCCTAAATAGGCGTCTGCTGGTCCAATCTGTCCCACTCAGAGCGTTAAAGCTCAGGCACGAGTGATTAAACATGCGTCGTAGGTTATTAGGCCTTTGTATAATCTTAATACTTGATGTAATTTATTTACAAAATAGGTCAAACATCGCTTAGTAGGGAAACGAGGGTGAATGGCAACTGTAATTCACTCTGTTATAAAATGTTTGGGCTGAAACTTTGGCCCGAACCGCAAATTAGAGACGATTAATAGATATTTTAATTTAAAATCATAATATTCTTACTTTAGCAGCGATCGGAAATCTGGGATTTTAATGTATATTGCGTCGTAGATTATTAGACTTTTTAGCAAAATAAAAATAAAAACAAAATCTTATTTATTTATTTATTTATTTATTACACAGATAAAAGGTTGATAAGTTTGATAAATGAGGGTGATTGCAACTGTGATCTTCCTTAACTTAAAATATTTTTATCAAAATAAAATCTCATTTATTTATTTATTAAACAGATAAAAGATTGCTAATTTGATAAATGAGGGTGATTGCAACTGTGATCTTCCTTGATATAAAATATTTGGGCTGCAACTGTGGCCTAAAACATTTAATTAGAGATGTTTATTAGATATTTTAAACTATAAAATCTCCAATTTTCACCTTAGGGGCGTGCCGCCGTTAATTCGAATTTTTTACCCTATTGGCATTGCACAATTGTCTGTGCCCCAGAGCCTCATGGGTAACTTAAATCTGGAGTATATTTTAATAAATAACTCCTAAACGGAAAAAGATAGAGTCGTGCCGTTTTTTGCAACATGATGTTTGTGACACACTGAATGGAAATAACAAATAACTGAATAACACAATAAAAATTTAAAATCTACCATCAGTGTTAAAAATATACAGATCAAGGACCTGGATTGGCCTTCCATTAAGGTTTAACATGGCTGGGGATTTTTACTGTCATTCTGACAGAATTTTCCTCAGGAGGCTATTCCAGCAGAAGGTTGTTGATCTGATTTCGGGGTCATCCACTGAGATAAGACGGTCTCTCCACACACTTCCTGGTGCAACACTCTGCCCAAGTGGTTCCGGAAACCTAGCGGTGTTAACAAAAGGGCCACTGGCAGAGAGGGTGAGTCATGGTTATCTACCAGTCTTCACTGTGTGTAATATGTTTAAGAGGTTAATTGTAAGATGGTTTAGGCTGTATTAGGATAATTTCAGTAAATTTAAATCTTTAATGTTTACATTAATATTTAAAACAAATAATACTTTAGAAGTGATTGCATGATGGTTCAGGATGTATTAGGATAATTTCAATGAATTCAAACCTTAGTTTTATATTCTTTAATTACACCAGTATTATAAAAAGGACTTTAAAAAGGTTCATTTATTAAAATTTAAATTTTAAATCAATAAATTAATAAACATGAATTACTTATTCAATTGGTTATGAGACACGGGCCTAGGACTGATCGACCTACGGCCGGCCGCCATAGAAGAGGGTGTCTAGTAATAAAAGGCCGAAACACCCTGTGACTCTATGGTTTACTACTGATGACGTGTCTCACAATTTAGGATGTCGTTGGGTTAAAGGGTACCTTAATCTTAGCTCACACCTTTAACCTTAAAAAGGATTTAGTGCGTCTCTCATACCTGAACCCAAAATATAACCGTCAGTGTCTTCAGCCGCTTATTTAGAATCCTAATCCTAAACTTCAAACCTAAAACATAACCGTCAGTTTTGAACCCTACGCCTAAACCTTAAACTCAGAACATAACCGTCATTTTTAACCCTAACTCTTAGAACCCTATTAGTTTCAAATACAATGTTTAAAGTCTAAACATTAACCGTAAACCTAGTTGACCTCGGACTTTTAACTTTAGGTTCCAGGTCTGCAGGGAACCGAGTCTTCGCAACCTATCCCCATACCCATCCTATCCCCAAAGTTCCTTGCCTTGGACCCTGTCCCGGGACCGTTACCCTTAATGTCTTCAACCTTACCCCTTTTCCAAAACCCTCACCTTACTCGGTGCCTATGTTTGACCTTAAAGCCAACAGGCATTTACTCTAATTTTACTTAGCTCAAAACACTTCAGCCTTTGCGTATAATGGCGTGACTTTAACTAGAAATGACCCCGAATCTTAACCCCCAGGCCCTGATTTTAATTTTAACCCTTAAGCGGGTATCTCGGCTCATGGAGGGTCTTTACAACAGCTTAGCTAAAAGCGGAGTCTTTAGCTCTTAAACCCTAAACAGGCGACACTGGTCGACCGTCATAATGGAGAAGGCTGAAAATGAGGCCTGAGTGGCTGGCCCGTGCACAACGCTGGTTCCGGGTCCTTCCCGGGACAGTGGATTATTTTACTTTACCCTAACCCAGCCAGTGCCGCCCTCGGTCACCTTGTTGGAAGCCAACTCCATGTCCTGGTGAGTAGAGGTTAAAACATTATCTTAATTGTTAACCTCACTATATAGAAGGTAATATCATTTTAATATAGATACTCACCTAGACACCCTATTAGCTGGGGACAACAGTTTCGCTGCTTATTCACGAGCACGTGCTGTAATGATTGGACCGAGAGACACGGGTGATCCGTTGTTTAGGGCGGCCGAACAAACGGGCTCGACTGCGTCGGCGAGGGAGATATGATGGGACGTTAGACCTCGGGCGTAAGCGCATACGGTGTCAAGGTTCAGTGGGCGTGCGTCTGGAGCACGATTTGGGATTAGCCCGAATCTAGTGTAGGGGTCCGTGCCACCCTCGGACAGAAGGAGTAGGCCGAACATGACCCGCGATCTCATGCCATCCTCGGAGGTTCAGTCCACCCCGAGCCGATAGGCGATGTCTTAGCTTAGGCTCTGGTTGCGTGCCTCAACCTGTCGCCCAATGCTGTCCTGGGGCATCCTTAATTGATCCCCGTCGGCCTTCCGGGACCCCTAAATAGGCGTCTGCTGGTCCAATCTGTCCCACTCAGAGCGTTAAAGCTCAGGCACGAGTGATTAAACATGCGTCGTAGGTTATTAGGCCTTTGTATAATCTTAATACTTGATGTAATTTATTTACAAAATAGGTCAAACATCGCTTAGTAGGGAAACGAGGGTGAATGGCAACTGTAATTCACTCTGTTATAAAATGTTTGGGCTGAAACTTTGGCCCGAACCGCAAATTAGAGACGATTAATAGATATTTTAATTTAAAATCATAATATTCTTACTTTAGCAGCGATCGGAAATCTGGGATTTTAATGTATATTGCGTCGTAGATTATTAGACTTTTTAGCAAAATAAAAATAAAAACAAAATCTTATTTATTTATTTATTTATTTATTACACAGATAAAAGGTTGATAAGTTTGATAAATGAGGGTGATTGCAACTGTGATCTTCCTTAACTTAAAATATTTTTATCAAAATAAAATCTCATTTATTTATTTATTAAACAGATAAAAGATTGCTAATTTGATAAATGAGGGTGATTGCAACTGTGATCTTCCTTGATATAAAATATTTGGGCTGCAACTGTGGCCTAAAACATTTAATTAGAGATGTTTATTAGATATTTTAAACTATAAAATCTCCAATTTTCACCTTAGGGGCGTGCCGCCGTTAATTCGAATTTTTTACCCTATTGGCATTGCACAATTGTCTGTGCCCCAGAGCCTCATGGGTAACTTAAATCTGGAGTATATTTTAATAAATAACTCCTAAACGGAAAAAGATAGAGTCGTGCCGTTTTTTGCAACATGATGTTTGTGACACACTGAATGGAAATAACAAATAACTGAATAACACAATAAAAATTTAAAATCTACCATCAGTGTTAAAAATATACAGATCAAGGACCTGGATTGGCCTTCCATTAAGGTTTAACATGGCTGGGGATTTTTACTGTCATTCTGACAGAATTTTCCTCAGGAGGCTATTCCAGCAGAAGGTTGTTGATCTGATTTCGGGGTCATCCACTGAGATAAGACGGTCTCTCCACACACTTCCTGGTGCAACACTCTGCCCAAGTGGTTCCGGAAACCTAGCGGTGTTAACAAAAGGGCCACTGGCAGAGAGGGTGAGTCATGGTTATCTACCAGTCTTCACTGTGTGTAATATGTTTAAGAGGTTAATTGTAAGATGGTTTAGGCTGTATTAGGATAATTTCAGTAAATTTAAATCTTTAATGTTTACATTAATATTTAAAACAAATAATACTTTAGAAGTGATTGCATGATGGTTCAGGATGTATTAGGATAATTTCAATGAATTCAAACCTTAGTTTTATATTCTTTAATTACACCAGTATTATAAAAAGGACTTTAAAAAGGTTCATTTATTAAAATTTAAATTTTAAATCAATAAATTAATAAACATGAATTACTTATTCAATTGGTTATGAGACACGGGCCTAGGACTGATCGACCTACGGCCGGCCGCCATAGAAGAGGGTGTCTAGTAATAAAAGGCCGAAACACCCTGTGACTCTATGGTTTACTACTGATGACGTGTCTCACAATTTAGGATGTCGTTGGGTTAAAGGGTACCTTAATCTTAGCTCACACCTTTAACCTTAAAAAGGATTTAGTGCGTCTCTCATACCTGAACCCAAAATATAACCGTCAGTGTCTTCAGCCGCTTATTTAGAATCCTAATCCTAAACTTCAAACCTAAAACATAACCGTCAGTTTTGAACCCTACGCCTAAACCTTAAACTCAGAACATAACCGTCATTTTTAACCCTAACTCTTAGAACCCTATTAGTTTCAAATACAATGTTTAAAGTCTAAACATTAACCGTAAACCTAGTTGACCTCGGACTTTTAACTTTAGGTTCCAGGTCTGCAGGGAACCGAGTCTTCGCAACCTATCCCCATACCCATCCTATCCCCAAAGTTCCTTGCCTTGGACCCTGTCCCGGGACCGTTACCCTTAATGTCTTCAACCTTACCCCTTTTCCAAAACCCTCACCTTACTCGGTGCCTATGTTTGACCTTAAAGCCAACAGGCATTTACTCTAATTTTACTTAGCTCAAAACACTTCAGCCTTTGCGTATAATGGCGTGACTTTAACTAGAAATGACCCCGAATCTTAACCCCCAGGCCCTGATTTTAATTTTAACCCTTAAGCGGGTATCTCGGCTCATGGAGGGTCTTTACAACAGCTTAGCTAAAAGCGGAGTCTTTAGCTCTTAAACCCTAAACAGGCGACACTGGTCGACCGTCATAATGGAGAAGGCTGAAAATGAGGCCTGAGTGGCTGGCCCGTGCACAACGCTGGTTCCGGGTCCTTCCCGGGACAGTGGATTATTTTACTTTACCCTAACCCAGCCAGTGCCGCCCTCGGTCACCTTGTTGGAAGCCAACTCCATGTCCTGGTGAGTAGAGGTTAAAACATTATCTTAATTGTTAACCTCACTATATAGAAGGTAATATCATTTTAATATAGATACTCACCTAGACACCCTATTAGCTGGGGACAACAGTTTCGCTGCTTATTCACGAGCACGTGCTGTAATGATTGGACCGAGAGACACGGGTGATCCGTTGTTTAGGGCGGCCGAACAAACGGGCTCGACTGCGTCGGCGAGGGAGATATGATGGGACGTTAGACCTCGGGCGTAAGCGCATACGGTGTCAAGGTTCAGTGGGCGTGCGTCTGGAGCACGATTTGGGATTAGCCCGAATCTAGTGTAGGGGTCCGTGCCACCCTCGGACAGAAGGAGTAGGCCGAACATGACCCGCGATCTCATGCCATCCTCGGAGGTTCAGTCCACCCCGAGCCGATAGGCGATGTCTTAGCTTAGGCTCTGGTTGCGTGCCTCAACCTGTCGCCCAATGCTGTCCTGGGGCATCCTTAATTGATCCCCGTCGGCCTTCCGGGACCCCTAAATAGGCGTCTGCTGGTCCAATCTGTCCCACTCAGAGCGTTAAAGCTCAGGCACGAGTGATTAAACATGCGTCGTAGGTTATTAGGCCTTTGTATAATCTTAATACTTGATGTAATTTATTTACAAAATAGGTCAAACATCGCTTAGTAGGGAAACGAGGGTGAATGGCAACTGTAATTCACTCTGTTATAAAATGTTTGGGCTGAAACTTTGGCCCGAACCGCAAATTAGAGACGATTAATAGATATTTTAATTTAAAATCATAATATTCTTACTTTAGCAGCGATCGGAAATCTGGGATTTTAATGTATATTGCGTCGTAGATTATTAGACTTTTTAGCAAAATAAAAATAAAAACAAAATCTTATTTATTTATTTATTTATTTATTACACAGATAAAAGGTTGATAAGTTTGATAAATGAGGGTGATTGCAACTGTGATCTTCCTTAACTTAAAATATTTTTATCAAAATAAAATCTCATTTATTTATTTATTAAACAGATAAAAGATTGCTAATTTGATAAATGAGGGTGATTGCAACTGTGATCTTCCTTGATATAAAATATTTGGGCTGCAACTGTGGCCTAAAACATTTAATTAGAGATGTTTATTAGATATTTTAAACTATAAAATCTCCAATTTTCACCTTAGGGGCGTGCCGCCGTTAATTCGAATTTTTTACCCTATTGGCATTGCACAATTGTCTGTGCCCCAGAGCCTCATGGGTAACTTAAATCTGGAGTATATTTTAATAAATAACTCCTAAACGGAAAAAGATAGAGTCGTGCCGTTTTTTGCAACATGATGTTTGTGACACACTGAATGGAAATAACAAATAACTGAATAACACAATAAAAATTTAAAATCTACCATCAGTGTTAAAAATATACAGATCAAGGACCTGGATTGGCCTTCCATTAAGGTTTAACATGGCTGGGGATTTTTACTGTCATTCTGACAGAATTTTCCTCAGGAGGCTATTCCAGCAGAAGGTTGTTGATCTGATTTCGGGGTCATCCACTGAGATAAGACGGTCTCTCCACACACTTCCTGGTGCAACACTCTGCCCAAGTGGTTCCGGAAACCTAGCGGTGTTAACAAAAGGGCCACTGGCAGAGAGGGTGAGTCATGGTTATCTACCAGTCTTCACTGTGTGTAATATGTTTAAGAGGTTAATTGTAAGATGGTTTAGGCTGTATTAGGATAATTTCAGTAAATTTAAATCTTTAATGTTTACATTAATATTTAAAACAAATAATACTTTAGAAGTGATTGCATGATGGTTCAGGATGTATTAGGATAATTTCAATGAATTCAAACCTTAGTTTTATATTCTTTAATTACACCAGTATTATAAAAAGGACTTTAAAAAGGTTCATTTATTAAAATTTAAATTTTAAATCAATAAATTAATAAACATGAATTACTTATTCAATTGGTTATGAGACACGGGCCTAGGACTGATCGACCTACGGCCGGCCGCCATAGAAGAGGGTGTCTAGTAATAAAAGGCCGAAACACCCTGTGACTCTATGGTTTACTACTGATGACGTGTCTCACAATTTAGGATGTCGTTGGGTTAAAGGGTACCTTAATCTTAGCTCACACCTTTAACCTTAAAAAGGATTTAGTGCGTCTCTCATACCTGAACCCAAAATATAACCGTCAGTGTCTTCAGCCGCTTATTTAGAATCCTAATCCTAAACTTCAAACCTAAAACATAACCGTCAGTTTTGAACCCTACGCCTAAACCTTAAACTCAGAACATAACCGTCATTTTTAACCCTAACTCTTAGAACCCTATTAGTTTCAAATACAATGTTTAAAGTCTAAACATTAACCGTAAACCTAGTTGACCTCGGACTTTTAACTTTAGGTTCCAGGTCTGCAGGGAACCGAGTCTTCGCAACCTATCCCCATACCCATCCTATCCCCAAAGTTCCTTGCCTTGGACCCTGTCCCGGGACCGTTACCCTTAATGTCTTCAACCTTACCCCTTTTCCAAAACCCTCACCTTACTCGGTGCCTATGTTTGACCTTAAAGCCAACAGGCATTTACTCTAATTTTACTTAGCTCAAAACACTTCAGCCTTTGCGTATAATGGCGTGACTTTAACTAGAAATGACCCCGAATCTTAACCCCCAGGCCCTGATTTTAATTTTAACCCTTAAGCGGGTATCTCGGCTCATGGAGGGTCTTTACAACAGCTTAGCTAAAAGCGGAGTCTTTAGCTCTTAAACCCTAAACAGGCGACACTGGTCGACCGTCATAATGGAGAAGGCTGAAAATGAGGCCTGAGTGGCTGGCCCGTGCACAACGCTGGTTCCGGGTCCTTCCCGGGACAGTGGATTATTTTACTTTACCCTAACCCAGCCAGTGCCGCCCTCGGTCACCTTGTTGGAAGCCAACTCCATGTCCTGGTGAGTAGAGGTTAAAACATTATCTTAATTGTTAACCTCACTATATAGAAGGTAATATCATTTTAATATAGATACTCACCTAGACACCCTATTAGCTGGGGACAACAGTTTCGCTGCTTATTCACGAGCACGTGCTGTAATGATTGGACCGAGAGACACGGGTGATCCGTTGTTTAGGGCGGCCGAACAAACGGGCTCGACTGCGTCGGCGAGGGAGATATGATGGGACGTTAGACCTCGGGCGTAAGCGCATACGGTGTCAAGGTTCAGTGGGCGTGCGTCTGGAGCACGATTTGGGATTAGCCCGAATCTAGTGTAGGGGTCCGTGCCACCCTCGGACAGAAGGAGTAGGCCGAACATGACCCGCGATCTCATGCCATCCTCGGAGGTTCAGTCCACCCCGAGCCGATAGGCGATGTCTTAGCTTAGGCTCTGGTTGCGTGCCTCAACCTGTCGCCCAATGCTGTCCTGGGGCATCCTTAATTGATCCCCGTCGGCCTTCCGGGACCCCTAAATAGGCGTCTGCTGGTCCAATCTGTCCCACTCAGAGCGTTAAAGCTCAGGCACGAGTGATTAAACATGCGTCGTAGGTTATTAGGCCTTTGTATAATCTTAATACTTGATGTAATTTATTTACAAAATAGGTCAAACATCGCTTAGTAGGGAAACGAGGGTGAATGGCAACTGTAATTCACTCTGTTATAAAATGTTTGGGCTGAAACTTTGGCCCGAACCGCAAATTAGAGACGATTAATAGATATTTTAATTTAAAATCATAATATTCTTACTTTAGCAGCGATCGGAAATCTGGGATTTTAATGTATATTGCGTCGTAGATTATTAGACTTTTTAGCAAAATAAAAATAAAAACAAAATCTTATTTATTTATTTATTTATTTATTACACAGATAAAAGGTTGATAAGTTTGATAAATGAGGGTGATTGCAACTGTGATCTTCCTTAACTTAAAATATTTTTATCAAAATAAAATCTCATTTATTTATTTATTAAACAGATAAAAGATTGCTAATTTGATAAATGAGGGTGATTGCAACTGTGATCTTCCTTGATATAAAATATTTGGGCTGCAACTGTGGCCTAAAACATTTAATTAGAGATGTTTATTAGATATTTTAAACTATAAAATCTCCAATTTTCACCTTAGGGGCGTGCCGCCGTTAATTCGAATTTTTTACCCTATTGGCATTGCACAATTGTCTGTGCCCCAGAGCCTCATGGGTAACTTAAATCTGGAGTATATTTTAATAAATAACTCCTAAACGGAAAAAGATAGAGTCGTGCCGTTTTTTGCAACATGATGTTTGTGACACACTGAATGGAAATAACAAATAACTGAATAACACAATAAAAATTTAAAATCTACCATCAGTGTTAAAAATATACAGATCAAGGACCTGGATTGGCCTTCCATTAAGGTTTAACATGGCTGGGGATTTTTACTGTCATTCTGACAGAATTTTCCTCAGGAGGCTATTCCAGCAGAAGGTTGTTGATCTGATTTCGGGGTCATCCACTGAGATAAGACGGTCTCTCCACACACTTCCTGGTGCAACACTCTGCCCAAGTGGTTCCGGAAACCTAGCGGTGTTAACAAAAGGGCCACTGGCAGAGAGGGTGAGTCATGGTTATCTACCAGTCTTCACTGTGTGTAATATGTTTAAGAGGTTAATTGTAAGATGGTTTAGGCTGTATTAGGATAATTTCAGTAAATTTAAATCTTTAATGTTTACATTAATATTTAAAACAAATAATACTTTAGAAGTGATTGCATGATGGTTCAGGTTGTATTAGGATAATTTCAATGAATTCAAACCTTAGTTCTATATTCTTTAATTACACCAGTATTATAAAAAGGACTTTAAAAAGGTTCATTTATTAAAATTTAAATTTTAAATCAATAAATTAATAAACATGAATTACTTATTCAATTGGTTATGAGACACGGGCCTAGGACTGATCGACCTACGGCCGGCCGCCATAGAAGAGGGTGTCTAGTAATAAAAGGCCGAAACACCCTGTGACTCTATGGTTTACTACTGATGACGTGTCTCACAATTTAGGATGTCGTTGGGTTAAAGGGTACCTTAATCTTAGCTCACACCTTTAACCTTAAAAAGGATTTAGTGCGTCTCTCATACCTGAACCCAAAATATAACCGTCAGTGTCTTCAGCCGCTTATTTAGAATCCTAATCCTAAACTTCAAACCTAAAACATAACCGTCAGTTTTGAACCCTACGCCTAAACCTTAAACTCAGAACATAACCGTCATTTTTAACCCTAACTCTTAGAACCCTATTAGTTTCAAATACAATGTTTAAAGTCTAAACATTAACCGTAAACCTAGTTGACCTCGGACTTTTAACTTTAGGTTCCAGGTCTGCAGGGAACCGAGTCTTCGCAACCTATCCCCATACCCATCCTATCCCCAAAGTTCCTTGCCTTGGACCCTGTCCCGGGACCGTTACCCTTAATGTCTTCAACCTTACCCCTTTTCCAAAACCCTCACCTTACTCGGTGCCTATGTTTGACCTTAAAGCCAACAGGCATTTACTCTAATTTTACTTAGCTCAAAACACTTCAGCCTTTGCGTATAATGGCGTGACTTTAACTAGAAATGACCCCGAATCTTAACCCCCAGGCCCTGATTTTAATTTTAACCCTTAAGCGGGTATCTCGGCTCATGGAGGGTCTTTACAACAGCTTAGCTAAAAGCGGAGTCTTTAGCTCTTAAACCCTAAACAGGCGACACTGGTCGACCGTCATAATGGAGAAGGCTGAAAATGAGGCCTGAGTGGCTGGCCCGTGCACAACGCTGGTTCCGGGTCCTTCCCGGGACAGTGGATTATTTTACTTTACCCTAACCCAGCCAGTGCCGCCCTCGGTCACCTTGTTGGAAGCCAACTCCATGTCCTGGTGAGTAGAGGTTAAAACATTATCTTAATTGTTAACCTCACTATATAGAAGGTAATATCATTTTAATATAGATACTCACCTAGACACCCTATTAGCTGGGGACAACAGTTTCGCTGCTTATTCACGAGCACGTGCTGTAATGATTGGACCGAGAGACACGGGTGATCCGTTGTTTAGGGCGGCCGAACAAACGGGCTCGACTGCGTCGGCGAGGGAGATATGATGGGACGTTAGACCTCGGGCGTAAGCGCATACGGTGTCAAGGTTCAGTGGGCGTGCGTCTGGAGCACGATTTGGGATTAGCCCGAATCTAGTGTAGGGGTCCGTGCCACCCTCGGACAGAAGGAGTAGGCCGAACATGACCCGCGATCTCATGCCATCCTCGGAGGTTCAGTCCACCCCGAGCCGATAGGCGATGTCTTAGCTTAGGCTCTGGTTGCGTGCCTCAACCTGTCGCCCAATGCTGTCCTGGGGCATCCTTAATTGATCCCCGTCGGCCTTCCGGGACCCCTAAATAGGCGTCTGCTGGTCCAATCTGTCCCACTCAGAGCGTTAAAGCTCAGGCACGAGTGATTAAACATGCGTCGTAGGTTATTAGGCCTTTGTATAATCTTAATACTTGATGTAATTTATTTACAAAATAGGTCAAACATCGCTTAGTAGGGAAACGAGGGTGAATGGCAACTGTAATTCACTCTGTTATAAAATGTTTGGGCTGAAAATTTGGCCCGAACCGCAAATTAGAGACGATTAATAGATATTTTAATTTAAAATCATAATATTCTTACTTTAGCAGCGATCGGAAATCTGGGATTTTAATGTATATTGCGTCGTAGATTATTAGACTTTTTAGCAAAATAAAAATAAAAACAAAATCTTATTTATTTATTTATTTATTTATTACACAGATAAAAGGTTGATAAGTTTGATAAATGAGGGTGATTGCAACTGTGATCTTCCTTAACTTAAAATATTTTTATCAAAATAAAATCTCATTTATTTATTTATTAAACAGATAAAAGATTGCTAATTTGATAAATGAGGGTGATTGCAACTGTGATCTTCCTTGATATAAAATATTTGGGCTGCAACTGTGGCCTAAAACATTTAATTAGAGATGTTTATTAGATATTTTAAACTATAAAATCTCCAATTTTCACCTTAGGGGCGTGCCGCCGTTAATTCGAATTTTTTACCCTATTGGCATTGCACAATTGTCTGTGCCCCAGAGCCTCATGGGTAACTTAAATCTGGAGTATATTTTAATAAATAACTCCTAAATGGAAAAAGATAGAGTCGTGCCGTTTTTTGCAACATGATGTTTGTGACACACTGAATGGAAATAACAAATAACTGAATAACACAATAAAAATTTAAAATCTACCATCAGTGTTAAAAATATACAGATCAAGGACCTGGATTGGCCTTCCATTAAGGTTTAACATGGCTGGGGATTTTTACTGTCATTCTGACAGAATTTTCCTCAGGAGGCTATTCCAGCAGAAGGTTGTTGATCTGATTTCGGGGTCATCCACTGAGATAAGACGGTCTCTCCACACACTTCCTGGTGCAACACTCTGCCCAAGTGGTTCCGGAAACCTAGCGGTGTTAACAAAAGGGCCACTGGCAGAGAGGGTGAGTCATGGTTATCTACCAGTCTTCACTGTGTGTAATATGTTTAAGAGGTTAATTGTAAGATGGTTTAGGCTGTATTAGGATAATTTCAGTAAATTTAAATCTTTAATGTTTACATTAATATTTAAAACAAATAATACTTTAGAAGTGATTGCATGATGGTTCAGGATGTATTAGGATAATTTCAATGAATTCAAACCTTAGTTTTATATTCTTTAATTACACCAGTATTATAAAAAGGACTTTAAAAAGGTTCATTTATTAAAATTTAAATTTTAAATCAATAAATTAATAAACATGAATTACTTATTCAATTGGTTATGAGACACGGGCCTAGGACTGATCGACCTACGGCCGGCCGCCATAGAAGAGGGTGTCTAGTAATAAAAGGCCGAAACACCCTGTGACTCTATGGTTTACTACTGATGACGTGTCTCACAATTTAGGATGTCGTTGGGTTAAAGGGTACCTTAATCTTAGCTCACACCTTTAACCTTAAAAAGGATTTAGTGCGTCTCTCATACCTGAACCCAAAATATAACCGTCAGTGTCTTCAGCCGCTTATTTAGAATCCTAATCCTAAACTTCAAACCTAAAACATAACCGTCAGTTTTGAACCCTACGCCTAAACCTTAAACTCAGAACATAACCGTCATTTTTAACCCTAACTCTTAGAACCCTATTAGTTTCAAATACAATGTTTAAAGTCTAAACATTAACCGTAAACCTAGTTGACCTCGGACTTTTAACTTTAGGTTCCAGGTCTGCAGGGAACCGAGTCTTCGCAACCTATCCCCATACCCATCCTATCCCCAAAGTTCCTTGCCTTGGACCCTGTCCCGGGACCGTTACCCTTAATGTCTTCAACCTTACCCCTTTTCCAAAACCCTCACCTTACTCGGTGCCTATGTTTGACCTTAAAGCCAACAGGCATTTACTCTAATTTTACTTAGCTCAAAACACTTCAGCCTTTGCGTATAATGGCGTGACTTTAACTAGAAATGACCCCGAATCTTAACCCCCAGGCCCTGATTTTAATTTTAACCCTTAAGCGGGTATCTCGGCTCATGGAGGGTCTTTACAACAGCTTAGCTAAAAGCGGAGTCTTTAGCTCTTAAACCCTAAACAGGCGACACTGGTCGACCGTCATAATGGAGAAGGCTGAAAATGAGGCCTGAGTGGCTGGCCCGTGCACAACGCTGGTTCCGGGTCCTTCCCGGGACAGTGGATTATTTTACTTTACCCTAACCCAGCCAGTGCCGCCCTCGGTCACCTTGTTGGAAGCCAACTCCATGTCCTGGTGAGTAGAGGTTAAAACATTATCTTAATTGTTAACCTCACTATATAGAAGGTAATATCATTTTAATATAGATACTCACCTAGACACCCTATTAGCTGGGGACAACAGTTTCGCTGCTTATTCACGAGCACGTGCTGTAATGATTGGACCGAGAGACACGGGTGATCCGTTGTTTAGGGCGGCCGAACAAACGGGCTCGACTGCGTCGGCGAGGGAGATATGATGGGACGTTAGACCTCGGGCGTAAGCGCATACGGTGTCAAGGTTCAGTGGGCGTGCGTCTGGAGCACGATTTGGGATTAGCCCGAATCTAGTGTAGGGGTCCGTGCCACCCTCGGACAGAAGGAGTAGGCCGAACATGACCCGCGATCTCATGCCATCCTCGGAGGTTCAGTCCACCCCGAGCCGATAGGCGATGTCTTAGCTTAGGCTCTGGTTGCGTGCCTCAACCTGTCGCCCAATGCTGTCCTGGGGCATCCTTAATTGATCCCCGTCGGCCTTCCGGGACCCCTAAATAGGCGTCTGCTGGTCCAATCTGTCCCACTCAGAGCGTTAAAGCTCAGGCACGAGTGATTAAACATGCGTCGTAGGTTATTAGGCCTTTGTATAATCTTAATACTTGATGTAATTTATTTACAAAATAGGTCAAACATCGCTTAGTAGGGAAACGAGGGTGAATGGCAACTGTAATTCACTCTGTTATAAAATGTTTGGGCTGAAACTTTGGCCCGAACCGCAAATTAGAGACGATTAATAGATATTTTAATTTAAAATCATAATATTCTTACTTTAGCAGCGATCGGAAATCTGGGATTTTAATGTATATTGCGTCGTAGATTATTAGACTTTTTAGCAAAATAAAAATAAAAACAAAATCTTATTTATTTATTTATTTATTTATTACACAGATAAAAGGTTGATAAGTTTGATAAATGAGGGTGATTGCAACTGTGATCTTCCTTAACTTAAAATATTTTTATCAAAATAAAATCTCATTTATTTATTTATTAAACAGATAAAAGATTGCTAATTTGATAAATGAGGGTGATTGCAACTGTGATCTTCCTTGATATAAAATATTTGGGCTGCAACTGTGGCCTAAAACATTTAATTAGAGATGTTTATTAGATATTTTAAACTATAAAATCTCCAATTTTCACCTTAGGGGCGTGCCGCCGTTAATTCGAATTTTTTACCCTATTGGCATTGCACAATTGTCTGTGCCCCAGAGCCTCATGGGTAACTTAAATCTGGAGTATATTTTAATAAATAACTCCTAAACGGAAAAAGATAGAGTCGTGCCGTTTTTTGCAACATGATGTTTGTGACACACTGAATGGAAATAACAAATAACTGAATAACACAATAAAAATTTAAAATCTACCATCAGTGTTAAAAATATACAGATCAAGGACCTGGATTGGCCTTCCATTAAGGTTTAACATGGCTGGGGATTTTTACTGTCATTCTGACAGAATTTTCCTCAGGAGGCTATTCCAGCAGAAGGTTGTTGATCTGATTTCGGGGTCATCCACTGAGATAAGACGGTCTCTCCACACACTTCCTGGTGCAACACTCTGCCCAAGTGGTTCCGGAAACCTAGCGGTGTTAACAAAAGGGCCACTGGCAGAGAGGGTGAGTCATGGTTATCTACCAGTCTTCACTGTGTGTAATATGTTTAAGAGGTTAATTGTAAGATGGTTTAGGCTGTATTAGGATAATTTCAGTAAATTTAAATCTTTAATGTTTACATTAATATTTAAAACAAATAATACTTTAGAAGTGATTGCATGATGGTTCAGGATGTATTAGGATAATTTCAATGAATTCAAACCTTAGTTTTATATTCTTTAATTACACCAGTATTATAAAAAGGACTTTAAAAAGGTTCATTTATTAAAATTTAAATTTTAAATCAATAAATTAATAAACATGAATTACTTATTCAATTGGTTATGAGACACGGGCCTAGGACTGATCGACCTACGGCCGGCCGCCATAGAAGAGGGTGTCTAGTAATAAAAGGCCGAAACACCCTGTGACTCTATGGTTTACTACTGATGACGTGTCTCACAATTTAGGATGTCGTTGGGTTAAAGGGTACCTTAATCTTAGCTCACACCTTTAACCTTAAAAAGGATTTAGTGCGTCTCTCATACCTGAACCCAAAATATAACCGTCAGTGTCTTCAGCCGCTTATTTAGAATCCTAATCCTAAACTTCAAACCTAAAACATAACCGTCAGTTTTGAACCCTACGCCTAAACCTTAAACTCAGAACATAACCGTCATTTTTAACCCTAACTCTTAGAACCCTATTAGTTTCAAATACAATGTTTAAAGTCTAAACATTAACCGTAAACCTAGTTGACCTCGGACTTTTAACTTTAGGTTCCAGGTCTGCAGGGAACCGAGTCTTCGCAACCTATCCCCATACCCATCCTATCCCCAAAGTTCCTTGCCTTGGACCCTGTCCCGGGACCGTTACCCTTAATGTCTTCAACCTTACCCCTTTTCCAAAACCCTCACCTTACTCGGTGCCTATGTTTGACCTTAAAGCCAACAGGCATTTACTCTAATTTTACTTAGCTCAAAACACTTCAGCCTTTGCGTATAATGGCGTGACTTTAACTAGAAATGACCCCGAATCTTAACCCCCAGGCCCTGATTTTAATTTTAACCCTTAAGCGGGTATCTCGGCTCATGGAGGGTCTTTACAACAGCTTAGCTAAAAGCGGAGTCTTTAGCTCTTAAACCCTAAACAGGCGACACTGGTCGACCGTCATAATGGAGAAGGCTGAAAATGAGGCCTGAGTGGCTGGCCCGTGCACAACGCTGGTTCCGGGTCCTTCCCGGGACAGTGGATTATTTTACTTTACCCTAACCCAGCCAGTGCCGCCCTCGGTCACCTTGTTGGAAGCCAACTCCATGTCCTGGTGAGTAGAGGTTAAAACATTATCTTAATTGTTAACCTCACTATATAGAAGGTAATATCATTTTAATATAGATACTCACCTAGACACCCTATTAGCTGGGGACAACAGTTTCGCTGCTTATTCACGAGCACGTGCTGTAATGATTGGACCGAGAGACACGGGTGATCCGTTGTTTAGGGCGGCCGAACAAACGGGCTCGACTGCGTCGGCGAGGGAGATATGATGGGACGTTAGACCTCGGGCGTAAGCGCATACGGTGTCAAGGTTCAGTGGGCGTGCGTCTGGAGCACGATTTGGGATTAGCCCGAATCTAGTGTAGGGGTCCGTGCCACCCTCGGACAGAAGGAGTAGGCCGAACATGACCCGCGATCTCATGCCATCCTCGGAGGTTCAGTCCACCCCGAGCCGATAGGCGATGTCTTAGCTTAGGCTCTGGTTGCGTGCCTCAACCTGTCGCCCAATGCTGTCCTGGGGCATCCTTAATTGATCCCCGTCGGCCTTCCGGGACCCCTAAATAGGCGTCTGCTGGTCCAATCTGTCCCACTCAGAGCGTTAAAGCTCAGGCACGAGTGATTAAACATGCGTCGTAGGTTATTAGGCCTTTGTATAATCTTAATACTTGATGTAATTTATTTACAAAATAGGTCAAACATCGCTTAGTAGGGAAACGAGGGTGAATGGCAACTGTAATTCACTCTGTTATAAAATGTTTGGGCTGAAACTTTGGCCCGAACCGCAAATTAGAGACGATTAATAGATATTTTAATTTAAAATCATAATATTCTTACTTTAGCAGCGATCGGAAATCTGGGATTTTAATGTATATTGCGTCGTAGATTATTAGACTTTTTAGCAAAATAAAAATAAAAACAAAATCTTATTTATTTATTTATTTATTTATTACACAGATAAAAGGTTGATAAGTTTGATAAATGAGGGTGATTGCAACTGTGATCTTCCTTAACTTAAAATATTTTTATCAAAATAAAATCTCATTTATTTATTTATTAAACAGATAAAAGATTGCTAATTTGATAAATGAGGGTGATTGCAACTGTGATCTTCCTTGATATAAAATATTTGGGCTGCAACTGTGGCCTAAAACATTTAATTAGAGATGTTTATTAGATATTTTAAACTATAAAATCTCCAATTTTCACCTTAGGGGCGTGCCGCCGTTAATTCGAATTTTTTACCCTATTGGCATTGCACAATTGTCTGTGCCCCAGAGCCTCATGGGTAACTTAAATCTGGAGTATATTTTAATAAATAACTCCTAAACGGAAAAAGATAGAGTCGTGCCGTTTTTTGCAACATGATGTTTGTGACACACTGAATGGAAATAACAAATAACTGAATAACACAATAAAAATTTAAAATCTACCATCAGTGTTAAAAATATACAGATCAAGGACCTGGATTGGCCTTCCATTAAGGTTTAACATGGCTGGGGATTTTTACTGTCATTCTGACAGAATTTTCCTCAGGAGGCTATTCCAGCAGAAGGTTGTTGATCTGATTTCGGGGTCATCCACTGAGATAAGACGGTCTCTCCACACACTTCCTGGTGCAACACTCTGCCCAAGTGGTTCCGGAAACCTAGCGGTGTTAACAAAAGGGCCACTGGCAGAGAGGGTGAGTCATGGTTATCTACCAGTCTTCACTGTGTGTAATATGTTTAAGAGGTTAATTGTAAGATGGTTTAGGCTGTATTAGGATAATTTCAGTAAATTTAAATCTTTAATGTTTACATTAATATTTAAAACAAATAATACTTTAGAAGTGATTGCATGATGGTTCAGGATGTATTAGGATAATTTCAATGAATTCAAACCTTAGTTTTATATTCTTTAATTACACCAGTATTATAAAAAGGACTTTAAAAAGGTTCATTTATTAAAATTTAAATTTTAAATCAATAAATTAATAAACATGAATTACTTATTCAATTGGTTATGAGACACGGGCCTAGGACTGATCGACCTACGGCCGGCCGCCATAGAAGAGGGTGTCTAGTAATAAAAGGCCGAAACACCCTGTGACTCTATGGTTTACTACTGATGACGTGTCTCACAATTTAGGATGTCGTTGGGTTAAAGGGTACCTTAATCTTAGCTCACACCTTTAACCTTAAAAAGGATTTAGTGCGTCTCTCATACCTGAACCCAAAATATAACCGTCAGTGTCTTCAGCCGCTTATTTAGAATCCTAATCCTAAACTTCAAACCTAAAACATAACCGTCAGTTTTGAACCCTACGCCTAAACCTTAAACTCAGAACATAACCGTCATTTTTAACCCTAACTCTTAGAACCCTATTAGTTTCAAATACAATGTTTAAAGTCTAAACATTAACCGTAAACCTAGTTGACCTCGGACTTTTAACTTTAGGTTCCAGGTCTGCAGGGAACCGAGTCTTCGCAACCTATCCCCATACCCATCCTATCCCCAAAGTTCCTTGCCTTGGACCCTGTCCCGGGACCGTTACCCTTAATGTCTTCAACCTTACCCCTTTTCCAAAACCCTCACCTTACTCGGTGCCTATGTTTGACCTTAAAGCCAACAGGCATTTACTCTAATTTTACTTAGCTCAAAACACTTCAGCCTTTGCGTATAATGGCGTGACTTTAACTAGAAATGACCCCGAATCTTAACCCCCAGGCCCTGATTTTAATTTTAACCCTTAAGCGGGTATCTCGGCTCATGGAGGGTCTTTACAACAGCTTAGCTAAAAGCGGAGTCTTTAGCTCTTAAACCCTAAACAGGCGACACTGGTCGACCGTCATAATGGAGAAGGCTGAAAATGAGGCCTGAGTGGCTGGCCCGTGCACAACGCTGGTTCCGGGTCCTTCCCGGGACAGTGGATTATTTTACTTTACCCTAACCCAGCCAGTGCCGCCCTCGGTCACCTTGTTGGAAGCCAACTCCATGTCCTGGTGAGTAGAGGTTAAAACATTATCTTAATTGTTAACCTCACTATATAGAAGGTAATATCATTTTAATATAGATACTCACCTAGACACCCTATTAGCTGGGGACAACAGTTTCGCTGCTTATTCACGAGCACGTGCTGTAATGATTGGACCGAGAGACACGGGTGATCCGTTGTTTAGGGCGGCCGAACAAACGGGCTCGACTGCGTCGGCGAGGGAGATATGATGGGACGTTAGACCTCGGGCGTAAGCGCATACGGTGTCAAGGTTCAGTGGGCGTGCGTCTGGAGCACGATTTGGGATTAGCCCGAATCTAGTGTAGGGGTCCGTGCCACCCTCGGACAGAAGGAGTAGGCCGAACATGACCCGCGATCTCATGCCATCCTCGGAGGTTCAGTCCACCCCGAGCCGATAGGCGATGTCTTAGCTTAGGCTCTGGTTGCGTGCCTCAACCTGTCGCCCAATGCTGTCCTGGGGCATCCTTAATTGATCCCCGTCGGCCTTCCGGGACCCCTAAATAGGCGTCTGCTGGTCCAATCTGTCCCACTCAGAGCGTTAAAGCTCAGGCACGAGTGATTAAACATGCGTCGTAGGTTATTAGGCCTTTGTATAATCTTAATACTTGATGTAATTTATTTACAAAATAGGTCAAACATCGCTTAGTAGGGAAACGAGGGTGAATGGCAACTGTAATTCACTCTGTTATAAAATGTTTGGGCTGAAACTTTGGCCCGAACCGCAAATTAGAGACGATTAATAGATATTTTAATTTAAAATCATAATATTCTTACTTTAGCAGCGATCGGAAATCTGGGATTTTAATGTATATTGCGTCGTAGATTATTAGACTTTTTAGCAAAATAAAAATAAAAACAAAATCTTATTTATTTATTTATTTATTTATTACACAGATAAAAGGTTGATAAGTTTGATAAATGAGGGTGATTGCAACTGTGATCTTCCTTAACTTAAAATATTTTTATCAAAATAAAATCTCATTTATTTATTTATTAAACAGATAAAAGATTGCTAATTTGATAAATGAGGGTGATTGCAACTGTGATCTTCCTTGATATAAAATATTTGGGCTGCAACTGTGGCCTAAAACATTTAATTAGAGATGTTTATTAGATATTTTAAACTATAAAATCTCCAATTTTCACCTTAGGGGCGTGCCGCCGTTAATTCGAATTTTTTACCCTATTGGCATTGCACAATTGTCTGTGCCCCAGAGCCTCATGGGTAACTTAAATCTGGAGTATATTTTAATAAATAACTCCTAAACGGAAAAAGATAGAGTCGTGCCGTTTTTTGCAACATGATGTTTGTGACACACTGAATGGAAATAACAAATAACTGAATAACACAATAAAAATTTAAAATCTACCATCAGTGTTAAAAATATACAGATCAAGGACCTGGATTGGCCTTCCATTAAGGTTTAACATGGCTGGGGATTTTTACTGTCATTCTGACAGAATTTTCCTCAGGAGGCTATTCCAGCAGAAGGTTGTTGATCTGATTTCGGGGTCATCCACTGAGATAAGACGGTCTCTCCACACACTTCCTGGTGCAACACTCTGCCCAAGTGGTTCCGGAAACCTAGCGGTGTTAACAAAAGGGCCACTGGCAGAGAGGGTGAGTCATGGTTATCTACCAGTCTTCACTGTGTGTAATATGTTTAAGAGGTTAATTGTAAGATGGTTTAGGCTGTATTAGGATAATTTCAGTAAATTTAAATCTTTAATGTTTACATTAATATTTAAAACAAATAATACTTTAGAAGTGATTGCATGATGGTTCAGGATGTATTAGGATAATTTCAATGAATTCAAACCTTAGTTTTATATTCTTTAATTACACCAGTATTATAAAAAGGACTTTAAAAAGGTTCATTTATTAAAATTTAAATTTTAAATCAATAAATTAATAAACATGAATTACTTATTCAATTGGTTATGAGACACGGGCCTAGGACTGATCGACCTACGGCCGGCCGCCATAGAAGAGGGTGTCTAGTAATAAAAGGCCGAAACACCCTGTGACTCTATGGTTTACTACTGATGACGTGTCTCACAATTTAGGATGTCGTTGGGTTAAAGGGTACCTTAATCTTAGCTCACACCTTTAACCTTAAAAAGGATTTAGTGCGTCTCTCATACCTGAACCCAAAATATAACCGTCAGTGTCTTCAGCCGCTTATTTAGAATCCTAATCCTAAACTTCAAACCTAAAACATAACCGTCAGTTTTGAACCCTACGCCTAAACCTTAAACTCAGAACATAACCGTCATTTTTAACCCTAACTCTTAGAACCCTATTAGTTTCAAATACAATGTTTAAAGTCTAAACATTAACCGTAAACCTAGTTGACCTCGGACTTTTAACTTTAGGTTCCAGGTCTGCAGGGAACCGAGTCTTCGCAACCTATCCCCATACCCATCCTATCCCCAAAGTTCCTTGCCTTGGACCCTGTCCCGGGACCGTTACCCTTAATGTCTTCAACCTTACCCCTTTTCCAAAACCCTCACCTTACTCGGTGCCTATGTTTGACCTTAAAGCCAACAGGCATTTACTCTAATTTTACTTAGCTCAAAACACTTCAGCCTTTGCGTATAATGGCGTGACTTTAACTAGAAATGACCCCGAATCTTAACCCCCAGGCCCTGATTTTAATTTTAACCCTTAAGCGGGTATCTCGGCTCATGGAGGGTCTTTACAACAGCTTAGCTAAAAGCGGAGTCTTTAGCTCTTAAACCCTAAACAGGCGACACTGGTCGACCGTCATAATGGAGAAGGCTGAAAATGAGGCCTGAGTGGCTGGCCCGTGCACAACGCTGGTTCCGGGTCCTTCCCGGGACAGTGGATTATTTTACTTTACCCTAACCCTAACCCTAACCCCTAACCCCTAACCCTAACCCTAACCCTAACCCTTGTCTTCCACTAGCCTGAAAAACAGAAAACAACAACAAATTAAAGCTGAAAAACAGGTAAAGCAACAATGAATACTACAAAGAAAAATACTTACCTGTTGTACTTACCTGTCCTGATGGTCAAAATTCCTGAAAAAAGGAAAAATAGAACCATAAAAATTATGGGACATTTTTGGTAAAGTAAAATAAAATATTTACCTGGTGCACTTAATTCCTAAAGCTAAATTACAAAAAGAAAATGCTTTAAGGAAAAAGGGAAAAGCAAATTATTTTTCCTTGGTTGTATTTTAAGGGGCATTTTTTTCAACAAGGGGGCGGAGCCCATGAAAATAAATAGGTGATTTAACAGAGTTTTCACCATTTCAGCATCGAAACAGCCAGGAGAAAGATTCAAAAGCAAGTCTATGCCTGATGAAGGTTAAGATAAACCGAAACGTAGCGCCAAATAGACTTGCTATAAAGAGCTCAAAGTGTTTACCAAGGGGAGGGATGTTTTTCAGAGCTAAAGGGGAGATTTGAGGTGTCTGGGACCTTTGAAGTCGTGGTAGGCCAGTGCACAATGTTGGTTCTAGGCCTACAGAGACCCGAGTTTTCCTATCCTATCCCCAAATCCCACCCTATCCCCAAAGTTCCCTGCCTTGGACCCTGCCCCGGGACCGTTAACCTAATTTTCTTAACCCCTACCCCCCCTTTTTCCCTAATCCTAACCCCACTTGGGTTCTTTGCGGGTTTTTGGAACCACAGTCTTTCACAAAAACCTAACCCAGCCAGTGCCACCCGATGGAGTTGGACTTGGATCATCTCTTTGTCTTCCACTAGCCTGAAAAACAGAAAACAACAACAAATTAAAGCTGAAAAACAGGTAAAGCAACAATGAATACTACAAAGAAAAATACTTACCTGTTGTACTTACCTGTCCTGATGGTCAAAATTCCTGAAAAAAGGAAAAATAGAACCATAAAAATTATGGGACATTTTTGGTAAAGTAAAATAAAATATTTACCTGGTGCACTTAATTCCTAAAGCTAAATTACAAAAAGAAAATGCTTTAAGGAAAAAGGGAAAAGCAAATTATTTTTCCTTGGTTGTATTTTAAGGGGCATTTTTTTCAACAAGGGGGCGGAGCCCATGAAAATAAATAGGTGATTTAACAGAGTTTTCACCATTTCAGCATCGAAACAGCCAGGAGAAAGATTCAAAAGCAAGTCTATGCCTGATGAAGGTTAAGATAAACCGAAACGTAGCGCCAAATAGACTTGCTATAAAGAGCTCAAAGTGTTTACCAAGGGGAGGGATGTTTTTCAGAGCTAAAGGGGAGATTTGAGGTGTCTGGGACCTTTGAAGTCGTGGTAGGCCAGTGCACAATGTTGGTTCTAGGCCTACAGAGACCCGAGTTTTCCTATCCTATCCCCAAATCCCACCCTATCCCCAAAGTTCCCTGCCTTGGACCCTGCCCCGGGACCGTTAACCTAATTTTCTTAACCCCTACCCCCCCTTTTTCCCTAATCCTAACCCCACTTGGGTTCTTTGCGGGTTTTTGGAACCACAGTCTTTCACAAAAACCTAACCCAGCCAGTGCCACCCGATGGAGTTGGACTTGGATCATCTCTTTGTCTTCCACTAGCCTGAAAAACAGAAAACAACAACAAATTAAAGCTGAAAAACAGGTAAAGCAACAATGAATACTACAAAGAAAAATACTTACCTGTTGTACTTACCTGTCCTGATGGTCAAAATTCCTGAAAAAAGGAAAAATAGAACCATAAAAATTATGGGACATTTTTGGTAAAGTAAAATAAAATATTTACCTGGTGCACTTAATTCCTAAAGCTAAATTACAAAAAGAAAATGCTTTAAGGAAAAAGGGAAAAGCAAATTATTTTTCCTTGGTTGTATTTTAAGGGGCATTTTTTTCAACAAGGGGGCGGAGCCCATGAAAATAAATAGGTGATTTAACAGAGTTTTCACCATTTCAGCATCGAAACAGCCAGGAGAAAGATTCAAAAGCAAGTCTATGCCTGATGAAGGTTAAGATAAACCGAAACGTAGCGCCAAATAGACTTGCTATAAAGAGCTCAAAGTGTTTACCAAGGGGAGGGATGTTTTTCAGAGCTAAAGGGGAGATTTGAGGTGTCTGGGACCTTTGAAGTCGTGGTAGGCCAGTGCACAATGTTGGTTCTAGGCCTACAGAGACCCGAGTTTTCCTATCCTATCCCCAAATCCCACCCTATCCCCAAAGTTCCCTGCCTTGGACCCTGCCCCGGGACCGTTAACCTAATTTTCTTAACCCCTACCCCCCCTTTTTCCCTAATCCTAACCCCACTTGGGTTCTTTGCGGGTTTTTGGAACCACAGTCTTTCACAAAAACCTAACCCAGCCAGTGCCACCCGATGGAGTTGGACTTGGATCATCTCTTTGTCTTCCACTAGCCTGAAAAACAGAAAACAACAACAAATTAAAGCTGAAAAACAGGTAAAGCAACAATGAATACTACAAAGAAAAATACTTACCTGTTGTACTTACCTGTCCTGATGGTCAAAATTCCTGAAAAAAGGAAAAATAGAACCATAAAAATTATGGGACATTTTTGGTAAAGTAAAATAAAATATTTACCTGGTGCACTTAATTCCTAAAGCTAAATTACAAAAAGAAAATGCTTTAAGGAAAAAGGGAAAAGCAAATTATTTTTCCTTGGTTGTATTTTAAGGGGCATTTTTTTCAACAAGGGGGCGGAGCCCATGAAAATAAATAGGTGATTTAACAGAGTTTTCACCATTTCAGCATCGAAACAGCCAGGAGAAAGATTCAAAAGCAAGTCTATGCCTGATGAAGGTTAAGATAAACCGAAACGTAGCGCCAAATAGACTTGCTATAAAGAGCTCAAAGTGTTTACCAAGGGGAGGGATGTTTTTCAGAGCTAAAGGGGAGATTTGAGGTGTCTGGGACCTTTGAAGTCGTGGTAGGCCAGTGCACAATGTTGGTTCTAGGCCTACAGAGACCCGAGTTTTCCTATCCTATCCCCAAATCCCACCCTATCCCCAAAGTTCCCTGCCTTGGACCCTGCCCCGGGACCGTTAACCTAATTTTCTTAACCCCTACCCCCCCTTTTTCCCTAATCCTAACCCCACTTGGGTTCTTTGCGGGTTTTTGGAACCACAGTCTTTCACAAAAACCTAACCCTAACCCTAACCCTAACCCTAACCCTATAAAAGGTTGATAAGTTTGATAAATGAGGGTGATTGCAACTGTGATCTTCCTTGACTTAAAATATTTTTATCAAAATAAAATCTCATTTATTTATTTATTAAACAGATAAAAGATTGCTAATTTGATAAATGAGGGTGATTGCAACTGTGATCTTCCTTGATATAAAATATTTGGGCTGCAACTGTGGCCTAAAACATTTAATTAGAGATGTTTATTAGATATTTTAAACTATAAAATCTCCAATTTTCACCTTAGGGGCGTGCCGCCGTTAATTCGAATTTTTTACCCTATTGGCATTGCACAATTGTCTGTGCCCCAGAGCCTCATGGGTAACTTAAATCTGGAGTATATTTTAATAAATAACTCCTAAACGGAAAAAGATAGAGTCGTGCCGTTTTTTGCAACATGATGTTTGTGACACACTGAATGGAAATAACAAATAACTGAATAACACAATAAAAATTTAAAATCTACCATCAGTGTTAAAAATATACAGATCAAGGACCTGGATTGGCCTTCCATTAAGGTTTAACATGGCTGGGGATTTTTACTGTCATTCTGACAGAATTTTCCTCAGGAGGCTATTCCAGCAGAAGGTTGTTGATCTGATTTCGGGGTCATCCACTGAGATAAGACGGTCTCTCCACACACTTCCTGGTGCAACACTCTGCCCAAGTGGTTCCGGAAACCTAGCGGTGTTAACAAAAGGGCCACTGGCAGAGAGGGTGAGTCATGGTTATCTACCAGTCTTCACTGTGTGTAATATGTTTAAGAGGTTAATTGTAAGATGGTTTAGGCTGTATTAGGATAATTTCAGTAAATTTAAATCTTTAATGTTTACATTAATATTTAAAACAAATAATACTTTAGAAGTGATTGCATGATGGTTCAGGTTGTATTAGGATAATTTCAATGAATTCAAACCTTAGTTCTATATTCTTTAATTACACCAGTATTATAAAAAGGACTTTAAAAAGGTTCATTTATTAAAATTTTAATTTTAAATCAATAAATTAATAAACATGAATTACTTATTCAATTGGTTATGAGACACGGGCCTAGGACTGATCGACCTACGGCCGGCCGCCATAGAAGAGGGTGTCTAGTAATAAAAGGCCGAAACACCCTGTGACTCTATGGTTTACTACTGATGACGTGTCTCACAATTTAGGATGTCGTTGGGTTAAAGGGTACCTTAATCTTAGCTCACACCTTTAACCTTAAAAAGGATTTAGTGCGTCTCTCATACCTGAACCCAAAATATAACCGTCAGTGTCTTCAGCCGCTTATTTAGAATCCTAATCCTAAACTTCAAACCTAAAACATAACCGTCAGTTTTGAACCCTACGCCTAAACCTTAAACTCAGAACATAACCGTCAGTTTTAACCCTAACTCTTAGAACCCTATTAGTTTCAAATACAATGTTTAAAGTCTAAACATTAACCGTAAACCTAGTTGACCTCGGACTTTTAACTTTAGGTTCCAGGTCTGCAGGGAACCGAGTCTTCCCAACCTATCCCCATACCCATCCTATCCCCAAAGTTCCTTGCCTTGGACCCTGTCCCAGGACCGTTACCCTTAATGTCTTCAACCTTACCCCTTTTCCAAAACCCTCACCTTACTCGGTACCTATGTTTGACCTTAAAGCCAACAGGCATTTACTCTAATTTTACTTAGCTCAAAACACTTCAGCCTTTGCGTATAATGGCGTGACTTTAACTAGAAATGACCCCGAATCTTAACCCCCAGGCCCTGATTTTAATTTTAACCCTTAAGCGGGTATCTCGGCTCATGGAGGGTCTTTACAACAGCTTAGCTAAAAGCGGAGTCTTTAGCTCTTAAACCCTAAACAGGCGACAATGGTCGACCGTCATAATGGAGAAGGCTGAAAATGAGGCCTGAGTGGCTGGCCCGTGCACAACGCTGGTTCCGGGTCCTTCCCGGGACAGTGGATTATTTTACTTTACCCTAACCCTAACCCTAACCCTAAACCCCTTAACCTCTGACCCCTACCCTTCCTAAACCCCTTAACCTCTGACCCCTACCCTTCCTAAACCCCTTAACCTCTGACCCCTACCCTCCCTAAACCCTTAAACTTAACTCCTAAAACTTACCCATAACTCCTAACGGCTAACTCAAACCTCAACCCTAACCCTAGTGCTGGAGATGAGGCCTGAGTTGCAGGCCCGTGCACCACGTGGGTTCTGGGTTTATCCCAGGGCTACGTCTTTTTACCCTAACCTAACCGGCCAGTGCCGCCCTCGGTCACCTTGTCTCCGGTCACCTCCACGGTTGATCTTAACCTGGTGGGCAGAGGTTAAAAAAGCCTTACTGTTAACCTCCTTTTATAAACCACATGTATAAAATAACATTAACTTTCTAAATAAGCTATCTATTTAAATGTAACTTAGACACCCACTCAGGCACCCTAGTAATTAGGGGCGGCAGTATCGAGGCTCATTACTGAGCATGTGCTGTTATGTTTGGACTGAAGGGCACGGGATTTCCGTTGCTTAGGACTGCCGAAAATGTAGGCTCGTAGGCGGCGGCACGATAAGAGATATGGGGGGAAGCTGTCGGAGGCGTAAGTGCATTGCCACACAAGGGGTCGTTGGGCATGCGTCTAGAGCACGATCTGGGATCTGCCAGTATCTAGATTAGGGGTCAAGGCACCCTCAAGGACCATAAGGAGGGCTGAGGCCTAAAACGACCCAGGATTTCATGCCACCCTCGGAGGTTTGGGCCACCCCGAGTCGGAGGGCGCTCTTTAGCTTAGGCTCAGACTGCGTGTCCTGACTCTGGTTTATGCTGTCCTCGAGCAACCTTCTGTTGATCGCTGTCTGCCTCACGACGCCTTAAAATAGGTGTCTGCTGGTCCAATCTTGCCTCTTTCAGAGCGTTACAGCTCAAGCAAGAATTATAGAATATGCGTCGTAGGTTATTAGGCCCAAAAACCATTACAACATTTGATTTAATTTATTCACTAAATAGGTCAAACATCGCTCACTAGGACATGAGGGAGATTGCAACTGTGATCCACCCTTTAAAAAAATATTTGGACTGCAACTGTGGCCTAAATATTAATTTAGAGACGTTTACTAGATAATGTCATTTAAAATAGGAAATTCTTACATTAGAAGCGATAAAAAATCTACTTTTTATATATAATGCGTCATAGTTTATCAGACTTTGGTCTAAAATAATTACAAAGTCTGATTAATTTATTACAAAATAGGTCAAAGATCGCTGATTAGTTTAATGAGGGTGATTGCAACTGTGATCCATCCTTATAAAAAATATTTGGACTGCAACTGTGGCCTAAATATTAATTTAGAAACGTTTATTAGATATTATAAACTTTCAAACTTCCAATTTTTACCTTAGTGGCGTTGCATATGAATTTTTTACCCTATTTGCGTTCCACAACCGACCGTGCCCCAGAGCATTGTGGGAAAGCTAAATCTGGAGTATATTTTAACTAATAACTCCTAAACGACAAAAGATAGACTCGTGCCGTTTTTTGCAATATTATTTTTGTGACACACTGAATAAAAACAATGAATAACTGAATAATACAAAAAAATTTAAAATCTACCCTCAGTGTGAAACATATGCCGATTAAGGACCTGGGTTGGCCTCCCACTACAGTTTAACTCGGCTGGGGATTTTACTGTCATCTTGGCAGAATTTTCTCCATGAGATCTACCCAGTAGAAGCTTGTTGATCCGATTTGGGGTCATCCGCTGGGATCAGATGGTCTCCACACACTTCCCGGAGCAGCACTCTGTCCAAATGGTTCCGGAAACCTAGCGGTGTTAACAAAAGGGCCATTGGCAGAGAGGTGAGTCATGGTTATCTACCAGTCTTCACTGTGTGTAATATGTTTAAGAGGTTAATTGTAAGATGGTTTAGGCTGTATTAGGATAATTTAAGTAAATTTAAATCTTTAAATCTTTAATGTTTACATTAATATTTAGAACAAATAATACTTTAGAAGTAATGGCATGATGGTTCAGGTTGTATTAGGATAATTTCAATAAATTCAAACCTTAGTTCTATATTCTTTAATTACACCAGTATTATAAATAGGACTTTAAAAAGGTTCATTTATTAAAATAAAATTTTTAAATCAATAAACATAAATTACTTATTCAATTGGTTATGAGACACGGGCCTAGGACTGATCGACCTACGGCCGGCCGCCATGGAAGAGGGTGTCTAGTAATTGAAGGCCGAAACACCCTATGATTCTATGGTTTACTACTGATGACGTGTCTCACAATTTAGGATATCGTTGGGTTAAAAGGAATTTTAATCTTAGCTCACACTTTTAACCTTAAATAGGATTAATGCGTCTCCTATCCCTGAACTCAAAACATAACCGTTAGTTTTGAACTCTAAACCCAATTTCTTAAACCTAAACATAACCGTCAGTTTAAAATATAAGCTCTAGAACCCTAGGTCAGTATAACCATATTTTCCTGTAACCCTAGGTGTATCTGACCTTTAACCTTTCCACAGGCATGGTCACTTAACACTAATTCTACCCTATCTGGAGTAGGAGTGTTTCTGGATAAATTTTACCCCAGCCTAGCCCAAAACACGATCGTTAGCCTTGCATAATCTATCAGGCGCCATATCTGTCGATCGTTTGTATGGAGAGTGCTGGAGATGAGGCCTGAGTTGCAGGCCCGTGCACCACGTGGGTTCTGGGTTTATCCCAGGGCTACGTCTTTTTACCCTAACCCTAACCCTAACCCTATTATAAGCCCTAACCCTAACCCTATTATAAGCCCTAACCCTAAATCCCCTCCCCTTCCCCTGACTTTCATAACACTTATCCCACCCCCACTCTCGACCCCAACCGATTACCTTTAGGGTGACCATTGATTACAATGGATCATCCTAACTATGTTTGACCCTAGACCCCCAATATACTGGCTCTCTTCCTCTGATCCTTCCAACCCTAACCTTGGTTTCTTTTACATTTTAAAATTTTACTCACCCTAATTTGGCTCTCTTTTGAAATAAAATATTTTTTAGATAACATTTTTTTAGGACAGGACCAACAGGGGTGGAAAATGATGCCAGAGCAACATAAGCCCAAATTAAGGGAAACATTTAATTCTTAACTTTAATCCTAACCTTAGCCAGTGCCATTGGACACCTCTGTTGGATCCTGTCGTTCTGAGAATTTTTAAAGGGATATATATATATGCAGATATACACGGGTAGGTGTGTGGACATGTGCGTATGTATGTGTATATATATGTGTATGTGTGTGTATATGTATGCATGTGTATGTATGTGTGTGTGTATGTGTGTGTATATGTATATATGTGTGTCTATATAATTTTATTGATCTATGGATCTAATTTCTTATTAAATAAAATGTTTTTTTATATATTTTTTTTATATTAAATAAATTTCTTCTTTACATATTGTAATTTGTTTATAATTTTATTTTAAAGGAGAGTAGTGAAGGACTCCTATTTTGAAAGGGACTTTTTCCAAGATGGAGGACTTACATTAAAGGGACCAATCCAAATAAAGTTGGGGTGGGACCTCCTTTTGGAGGGAAAATTTTAACCTATGGTATAGCTGCTCCTGTGGAAACAACCAATAATCTTCCAATTCACTGAAGTAAATCCTGTTCAGGTTAGATTGAATTTCCTGACACATTGTTTGGTATAAATAGAGGCCTAGTTCCCCTTAAGACTTGTTAATAAACCTCTGAAGAAGCATCGGTGGATGCGAAACGTTAGGTTTTCTAAGTCTTTTTTATCTCTGATGAACCCTTTTATGGTTCTTCTGTTTTGTTTTTTCCAATGCAAAGTATTCTTTTTCTTTTTTTATATTTTTAAACTAAAAATAATAAAGATGGACTTTTTAATTGATCAAGGGAGATGGACTGCCACCAAAGCCTGACCAATGACACAAGGACTGGGAATCATAACAGGAAGATTAACCCCCTTTTTTTGGTCCAGAGCTCTGGTTTTCTTATTTTCTTTGTTTATTCTTTTATATGTATTTTTTGTTCTTTGATTTTTCCTCTAGTGGTTTCTCTTCCTTGTCCTGGTCTTTTTTTCCTTTTTATCTCCTTACTTTCCCCCTCCTCTAAGCCTGCCGGAATTGAAGTTCACTACAACCAAGAACTTGATGAATCTTTGTTTGAAGCAAGACTCTTGATCATCAAAAGCCGGGAGATTCGAGCTATCTGGATCTTCAATGGACTGAGACAAGTTTTCTAAACAAGTTGGGTTAGTGGATTTCTTTTCTCTCCCTCCCCCTTTTTTTTTTTTTTTTTTTTTTTTCCCCCTTGATCAAATTGAGAAGTTGATATGTTGGAATTACGAAATAGATTTACTATCTTGGGTGAACACTCGGAGTTAGATAATGGGGAACAAATACAGCCTCTTTTACCATCAGACACACAAGGGAGATTTAATAAATACCTGACTAAAACTTATTTTAAATTCATACAAACAACACACCATACAGACATTGTGGAAAGCTCAGTAAATACAGGAAATTTTCCTATAGGCATGAGTAGACAAGTGAACAAACTTACACAGTTTATAAAACCAGCTGTACCACAACAGAACACTATGGATAAAATCAAGCAAAACACATTGAATTGGATGAAAAATAACATGCAAATCCTACTGGAACATTATACACAAATCACTATAGATCTCATGGAACACATACATGCATTTAGTGAACTAGAGTGGACGGTAGCGGTGAAATGGGCCAGAGCCAGATATAAACAAAAACTTAAAGACAGCACGCTAACGACCTGTAAGGAGATTATCCTTAAAAAACAGGCCATGTTTTTGAATGACTCTGGTCCATTATCATATGCTACCGTCCTCAAACAGACTAACCCTAGGCAAGATTCGATGCATAATTCTGAACCAAAAGATAATACAATGATTGAAAAATCTCATGTCACACAATCTAGAAACGTACTGGATCAAGTTCCTCTGAGGGCACAACCTGGGAACAGCAACAAAAGAAAGGTCATTATCCAGGCACAGGTACACCACAGAGAAGTGAGTCCTGTAGGAATAAAACAAAGTGCACACAATAAAATTCAGAATAACGACATAACACATGTTTCTTCTTTTATTCCGATAGAGTCCATGTCGGAGGAGAGAGGGGCTGACTCGGCTGTAAGCGCCAATGACCGGAGGGGGATGAGGATGACTGGTCTAGGAAAAGAGAAATCTCTTACTAATACCCAATCTGAACCCAACTCTCCGAAGTCACGAATGGCGCTGCAGCTGGAGTGGTCGTCTTCTGACTCCTCCGACGTTGACATGATAGATGAAATCCAATTACCGGTAAGACCAACTAGACATATAAACACAGAAAGAAAAGGGGTGGATTGGCACATTAAAATACATAAAGTAATAGTTTTTATTGGGGATTCAAATCTTTCTCGGATCCCTAAAATTCAAAACCATAGTATACAGGTGGATAGCTTCCCAGGAGCTAACTTTTTACACATCTCTAAAATTCTACAAAAACTTTCACCACATCCACATATTCAGAAAGTTGTCTTGTCAGTTGGAATTAACAATAGAACGCAACACCCATATAAAACAGCAATAAAACAACTACAAGCCCTTTGGAGGACAGCTCGGGAGACCTTCCCTAACGCAACCATTTATACACCTATCATTCAATTTGCAGATGTGTTGTGTCCACAGGAGCAGCAAAATTTGGAGTTGGTTAATAGGTACATTGAGTCTCATGGGAGCCCACTCTTGGAGCTGAATAAACTCCTATTTCAGGTAGAGAAAGATGGGATCCACTGGACAGCAGGTACGGCACAACATATGTTTGATAACTGGTGTGATCAATTAAACTATTAAGGAAGGAGACGTGTACCTTAGATCAACACTCCAATATTTTTAATTTGTCTAAAACTTTTTATCTATCCCAAGCGGAAATAAGCCTATTACAGAAGGGCCTTACGTTTATTCCCACACCGAATGGGACGGACCTTGGGGTTCTCGATGGGGACATCCGCGCGTTTAACAGAAAATTAAAAATTCTTGATCATTTTAATTATGAAACAAACACAGTGACAATTCCGTTTACTAGCAGATCTAATTGGGAACCGACCTTAGAATCTTGCAGCAAGCCGATCATAAACCTTATTAATAGAAATTACAGAAGTTCTAACACAAACATACAAACAGTTCATATCAATAATCTATCCCCAGAAGAAAGAAGTGCTATAGGGTCTTTAAAATCTAATAAAGACATTATTATTAAACCAGCGGACAAGGGTTCGGGTATAGTAATAATGGATAAGGCACAGTACATATACGAGGCCAAAAGACAATTGGCCAATAGGGACCATTATATACCACTAAACCACTCTTTACAGATCGAAACCAAACGGAGAATACTTTCCATTTTAGACAATATGCACTCGGATAAAATTATCACGGCTAAACAAAAACAGTATTTGATGGGTCCGGATTACCCTAGATCGAGATTATTTTATTTATTGCCCAAGATTCATGCCCCGATGAACGCGTGGACTGTGCCTGGAGAGATCCCGAGGGGGCGTCCTATAGTCTCGGATTGTGGGAGTGAATCATATCACATAGCACAATATCTTGATGCTTTTTTAAACCCGATCTCACAAAAACACAATAGCTATTTAAAAGATTCATATGATTTCATAGCAAAGTTACAAAATGTCACCATTTCAAAGACAGCTTTCTTTTTCACAATGGATATTAATAGTTTATATACAAACATCTCAACAGAACTGGGCCTAAAGGCAGTGAAGAAAGCGTTTTTACAATTTCCGGATCCCAGGAGACCAGAAAAATATCTCTTGGAGCTGTTAGAACTGAGCTTGACTCGTAATGACTTTGAGTTTGACTCAAAAGTGTTTTTGCAGATCCAAGGGACGGCGATGGGCAAGAAATTTGCACCAGCCTATGCAAACATATACATGGCCGACTGGGAATCAACGCTCCTGACAAAGTGCCCACTGATTCCGATAGTTTACTATAGGTATTTGGATGACGTGTTTGGAATCTGGCAGCACGGTAAGGAAAGTTTTGAACAATTTATAGAATTAGTTAATAATCATCATAAGAACATAACAGTAAAATATACTTTGGATCATCATACAATCACCTTCTTAGATATTACAATAATCCGGGATAAACCTCTTGAAGACTCTAGTACTCTAAAAACAAAAATACACTTTAAAAACACGGATACACACTCTCTTCTGTACAAATCGAGTTTCCACCCAAAACACACCTTTAAGGGTATTATTAAATCACAGTTGATTAGATTTTATCGTATTTGTACAGAGGAGAGTGATTTCCAGGAGGCCACTTCAACTTTGTTTCAGGCCCTCAGAAAAAGAGGCTATACCAAGAGGTTTCTTAGAACAATAAAAGCGGCAACACTCAGACATGTCACAACTCATTCCGTAGTTGCCGTGCGGCCGGACTCCACACACGTCATCCCTTTAATCACCACATACTCTCATAGCAATCTACACATAAACAGTAAAATCAAAACTAATTTTAGACTAGCACAAACAGAGATACAGGGATTACAAACCTTTAGGATCATCTCAGCATTTCGTAGAAACCAGAATCTTAAGGATATCTTGTGCAGCTCCAGATTCACTTCTACAGTCCGAAGACAAATGTCCACTTGGGATCGCTATTTTTATTCCACATCACATATTGCAGGTGTCAGAATAAATGGAGGTCTTAATCTAGACACAGATAACATTGTTTACAAAATCACATGCATACAATGTGACATGAATTACGTGGGGGAGACAAAGAACTCCCTTAAGACCAGGTTAAAACAACACATTTATAGTATTTTAAACAACACCAAAGACACACTTTTGATAAAACATTTTAAATACCACGGTACGGAGCAACTGAGGATCTCAGGGTTGGAATCAAATCCTCTATGGACAGCCGGACAGAGGAAAAGGAAAGAGAGAGAATGGATCAAAAAACTTAAAGCATGGGCTCCTAGGGGTCTCAATGAACGGTATATAAATGATGATAATGTCGGTAGGTAATAATATTAGTATTTATTTATTTAAGTATTTATTGTTAAAGTTTTAATATATAGGGAGACTCATTCTTTAGGGATGAATTTAAGAATGAAAAAGTAAAAATTTCTTTATTTTATTTATTTATTTATTTATTTATTTATTTTTTTTTTAACTTGATGGAATTTGACTACAATACTATAAAAGCTTTATTTTAAGAAAATCGGTGGATTACAAATGGAACCTAGAGACCCCCCCCTTTTTTTTTTTTTTTTTTTTTTTTTGTTGTGTGTGTGTATTGCAGTGAATTAATTAATATGAGCACTTTAGTACTTAGTACTCTTATTCTTTTTCTCTTTGCACTTATTTTTAAGCACTTATTTTAAGCACTTATCTCGGGCTCCTAAAGTAAAACACAGACATTATCTAAGGCGTAGACCTTTTTCTTAACTAATTTGTAGTTGGACTCCCTCCCGAAAACTGAGGTTTTTTTTTTTTTTTTTTTTTTTTTTTTTTTTTTTTAGCCTAATCTTGACATTAGAGATCTTAATATTGTTTTAATGCTAGACATAATTACCTGATCCCTAACCCTACCCCCGACCCTAACCTTAACCCCAACCTTAACCCATTCATTCTATCCCAACTCCTATATCCAACCCCTAAACTTAACCCTAACCCCTTATTCCAACCCTATTATAAGCCCTAACCCTAAATCCCCTCCCCTTCCCCTGACTTTCATAACCCTTATCCCACCCCCACTCTCGACCCCAACCGATTACCTTTAGGGTGACCATTGATTACAATGGATCATCCTAACTATGTTTGACCCTAGACCCCCAATATACTGGCTCTCTTCCTCTGATCCTTCCAACCCTAACCTTGGTTTCTTTTACATTTTAAAATTTTACTCACCCTAATTTGGCTCTCTTTTGAAATAAAATATTTTTTAGATAACATTTTTTTAGGACAGGACCAACAGGGGTGGAAAATGATGCCAGAGCAACATAAGCCCAAATTAAGGGAAACATTTAATTCTTAACTTTAATCCTAACCTTAGCCAGTGCCATTGGACACCTCTGTTGGATCCTGTCGTTCTGAGAATTTTTAAAGGGATATATATATATGCAGATATACACGGGTAGGTGTGTGGACATGTGCGTATGTATGTGTATATATATGTGTATGTGTGTGTATATGTATGCATGTGTATGTATGTGTGTGTGTATGTGTGTGTATATGTATATATGTGTGTCTATATAATTTTATTGATCTATGGATCTAATTTCTTATTAAATAAAATGTTTTTTTATATATTTTTTTTATATTAAATAAATTTCTTCTTTACATATTGTAATTTGTTTATAATTTTATTTTAAAGGAGAGTAGTGAAGGACTCCTATTTTGAAAGGGACTTTTTCCAAGATGGAGGACTTACATTAAAGGGACCAATCCAAATAAAGTTGGGGTGGGACCTCCTTTTGGAGGGAAAATTTTAACCTATGGTATAGCTGCTCCTGTGGAAACAACCAATAATCTTCCAATTCACTGAAGTAAATCCTGTTCAGGTTAGATTGAATTTCCTGACACATTGTTTGGTATAAATAGAGGCCTAGTTCCCCTTAAGACTTGTTAATAAACCTCTGAAGAAGCATCGGTGGATGCGAAACGTTAGGTTTTCTAAGTCTTTTTTATCTCTGATGAACCCTTTTATGGTTCTTCTGTTTTGTTTTTTCCAATGCAAAGTATTCTTTTTCTTTTTTTATATTTTTAAACTAAAAATAATAAAGATGGACTTTTTAATTGATCAAGGGAGATGGACTGCCACCAAAGCCTGACCAATGACACAAGGACTGGGAATCATAACAGGAAGATTAACCCCCTTTTTTTGGTCCAGAGCTCTGGTTTTCTTATTTTCTTTGTTTATTCTTTTATATGTATTTTTTGTTCTTTGATTTTTCCTCTAGTGGTTTCTCTTCCTTGTCCTGGTCTTTTTTTCCTTTTTATCTCCTTACTTTCCCCCTCCTCTAAGCCTGCCGGAATTGAAGTTCACTACAACCAAGAACTTGATGAATCTTTGTTTGAAGCAAGACTCTTGATCATCAAAAGCCGGGAGATTCGAGCTATCTGGATCTTCAATGGACTGAGACAAGTTTTCTAAACAAGTTGGGTTAGTGGATTTCTTTTCTCTCCCTCCCCCTTTTTTTTTTTTTTTTTTTTTTTTTTTCCCCCTTGATCAAATTGAGAAGTTGATATGTTGGAATTACGAAATAGATTTACTATCTTGGGTGAACACTCGGAGTTAGATAATGGGGAACAAATACAGCCTCTTTTACCATCAGACACACAAGGGAGATTTAATAAATACCTGACTAAAACTTATTTTAAATTCATACAAACAACACACCATACAGACATTGTGGAAAGCTCAGTAAATACAGGAAATTTTCCTATAGGCATGAGTAGACAAGTGAACAAACTTACACAGTTTATAAAACCAGCTGTACCACAACAGAACACTATGGATAAAATCAAGCAAAACACATTGAATTGGATGAAAAATAACATGCAAATCCTACTGGAACATTATACACAAATCACTATAGATCTCATGGAACACATACATGCATTTAGTGAACTAGAGTGGACGGTAGCGGTGAAATGGGCCAGAGCCAGATATAAACAAAAACTTAAAGACAGCACGCTAACGACCTGTAAGGAGATTATCCTTAAAAAACAGGCCATGTTTTTGAATGACTCTGGTCCATTATCATATGCTACCGTCCTCAAACAGACTAACCCTAGGCAAGATTCGATGCATAATTCTGAACCAAAAGATAATACAATGATTGAAAAATCTCATGTCACACAATCTAGAAACGTACTGGATCAAGTTCCTCTGAGGGCACAACCTGGGAACAGCAACAAAAGAAAGGTCATTATCCAGGCACAGGTACACCACAGAGAAGTGAGTCCTGTAGGAATAAAACAAAGTGCACACAATAAAATTCAGAATAACGACATAACACATGTTTCTTCTTTTATTCCGATAGAGTCCATGTCGGAGGAGAGAGGGGCTGACTCGGCTGTAAGCGCCAATGACCGGAGGGGGATGAGGATGACTGGTCTAGGAAAAGAGAAATCTCTTACTAATACCCAATCTGAACCCAACTCTCCGAAGTCACGAATGGCGCTGCAGCTGGAGTGGTCGTCTTCTGACTCCTCCGACGTTGACATGATAGATGAAATCCAATTACCGGTAAGACCAACTAGACATATAAACACAGAAAGAAAAGGGGTGGATTGGCACATTAAAATACATAAAGTAATAGTTTTTATTGGGGATTCAAATCTTTCTCGGATCCCTAAAATTCAAAACCATAGTATACAGGTGGATAGCTTCCCAGGAGCTAACTTTTTACACATCTCTAAAATTCTACAAAAACTTTCACCACATCCACATATTCAGAAAGTTGTCTTGTCAGTTGGAATTAACAATAGAACGCAACACCCATATAAAACAGCAATAAAACAACTACAAGCCCTTTGGAGGACAGCTCGGGAGACCTTCCCTAACGCAACCATTTATACACCTATCATTCAATTTGCAGATGTGTTGTGTCCACAGGAGCAGCAAAATTTGGAGTTGGTTAATAGGTACATTGAGTCTCATGGGAGCCCACTCTTGGAGCTGAATAAACTCCTATTTCAGGTAGAGAAAGATGGGATCCACTGGACAGCAGGTACGGCACAACATATGTTTGATAACTGGTGTGATCAATTAAACTATTAAGGAAGGAGACGTGTACCTTAGATCAACACTCCAATATTTTTAATTTGTCTAAAACTTTTTATCTATCCCAAGCGGAAATAAGCCTATTACAGAAGGGCCTTACGTTTATTCCCACACCGAATGGGACGGACCTTGGGGTTCTCGATGGGGACATCCGCGCGTTTAACAGAAAATTAAAAATTCTTGATCATTTTAATTATGAAACAAACACAGTGACAATTCCGTTTACTAGCAGATCTAATTGGGAACCGACCTTAGAATCTTGCAGCAAGCCGATCATAAACCTTATTAATAGAAATTACAGAAGTTCTAACACAAACATACAAACAGTTCATATCAATAATCTATCCCCAGAAGAAAGAAGTGCTATAGGGTCTTTAAAATCTAATAAAGACATTATTATTAAACCAGCGGACAAGGGTTCGGGTATAGTAATAATGGATAAGGCACAGTACATATACGAGGCCAAAAGACAATTGGCCAATAGGGACCATTATATACCACTAAACCACTCTTTACAGATCGAAACCAAACGGAGAATACTTTCCATTTTAGACAATATGCACTCGGATAAAATTATCACGGCTAAACAAAAACAGTATTTGATGGGTCCGGATTACCCTAGATCGAGATTATTTTATTTATTGCCCAAGATTCATGCCCCGATGAACGCGTGGACTGTGCCTGGAGAGATCCCGAGGGGGCGTCCTATAGTCTCGGATTGTGGGAGTGAATCATATCACATAGCACAATATCTTGATGCTTTTTTAAACCCGATCTCACAAAAACACAATAGCTATTTAAAAGATTCATATGATTTCATAGCAAAGTTACAAAATGTCACCATTTCAAAGACAGCTTTCTTTTTCACAATGGATATTAATAGTTTATATACAAACATCTCAACAGAACTGGGCCTAAAGGCAGTGAAGAAAGCGTTTTTACAATTTCCGGATCCCAGGAGACCAGAAAAATATCTCTTGGAGCTGTTAGAACTGAGCTTGACTCGTAATGACTTTGAGTTTGACTCAAAAGTGTTTTTGCAGATCCAAGGGACGGCGATGGGCAAGAAATTTGCACCAGCCTATGCAAACATATACATGGCCGACTGGGAATCAACGCTCCTGACAAAGTGCCCACTGATTCCGATAGTTTACTATAGGTATTTGGATGACGTGTTTGGAATCTGGCAGCACGGTAAGGAAAGTTTTGAACAATTTATAGAATTAGTTAATAATCATCATAAGAACATAACAGTAAAATATACTTTGGATCATCATACAATCACCTTCTTAGATATTACAATAATCCGGGATAAACCTCTTGAAGACTCTAGTACTCTAAAAACAAAAATACACTTTAAAAACACGGATACACACTCTCTTCTGTACAAATCGAGTTTCCACCCAAAACACACCTTTAAGGGTATTATTAAATCACAGTTGATTAGATTTTATCGTATTTGTACAGAGGAGAGTGATTTCCAGGAGGCCACTTCAACTTTGTTTCAGGCCCTCAGAAAAAGAGGCTATACCAAGAGGTTTCTTAGAACAATAAAAGCGGCAACACTCAGACATGTCACAACTCATTCCGTAGTTGCCGTGCGGCCGGACTCCACACACGTCATCCCTTTAATCACCACATACTCTCATAGCAATCTACACATAAACAGTAAAATCAAAACTAATTTTAGACTAGCACAAACAGAGATACAGGGATTACAAACCTTTAGGATCATCTCAGCATTTCGTAGAAACCAGAATCTTAAGGATATCTTGTGCAGCTCCAGATTCACTTCTACAGTCCGAAGACAAATGTCCACTTGGGATCGCTATTTTTATTCCACATCACATATTGCAGGTGTCAGAATAAATGGAGGTCTTAATCTAGACACAGATAACATTGTTTACAAAATCACATGCATACAATGTGACATGAATTACGTGGGGGAGACAAAGAACTCCCTTAAGACCAGGTTAAAACAACACATTTATAGTATTTTAAACAACACCAAAGACACACTTTTGATAAAACATTTTAAATACCACGGTACGGAGCAACTGAGGATCTCAGGGTTGGAATCAAATCCTCTATGGACAGCCGGACAGAGGAAAAGGAAAGAGAGAGAATGGATCAAAAAACTTAAAGCATGGGCTCCTAGGGGTCTCAATGAACGGTATATAAATGATGATAATGTCGGTAGGTAATAATATTAGTATTTATTTATTTAAGTATTTATTGTTAAAGTTTTAATATATAGGGAGACTCATTCTTTAGGGATGAATTTAAGAATGAAAAAGTAAAAATTTCTTTATTTTATTTATTTATTTATTTATTTATTTATTTTTTTTTTAACTTGATGGAATTTGACTACAATACTATAAAAGCTTTATTTTAAGAAAATCGGTGGATTACAAATGGAACCTAGAGACCCCCCCCTTTTTTTTTTTTTTTTTTTTTTTTGTTGTGTGTGTGTATTGCAGTGAATTAATTAATATGAGCACTTTAGTACTTAGTACTCTTATTCTTTTTCTCTTTGCACTTATTTTTAAGCACTTATTTTAAGCACTTATCTCGGGCTCCTAAAGTAAAACACAGACATTATCTAAGGCGTAGACCTTTTTCTTAACTAATTTGTAGTTGGACTCCCTCCCGAAAACTGAGGTTTTTTTTTTTTTTTTTTTTTTTTTTTTTTTTTTTAGCCTAATCTTGACATTAGAGATCTTAATATTGTTTTAATGCTAGACATAATTACCTGATCCCTAACCCTACCCCCGACCCTAACCTTAACCCCAACCTTAACCCATTTATTCTATCCCAACTCCTATATCCAACCCCTAAACTTAACCCTAACCCCTTATTCCAACCCTATTATAAGCCCTAACCCTAAATCCCCTCCCCTTCCCCTGACTTTCATAACCCTTATCCCACCCCCACTCTCGACCCCAACCGATTACCTTTAGGGTGACCATTGATTACAATGGATCATCCTAACTATGTTTGACCCTAGACCCCCAATATACTGGCTCTCTTCCTCTGATCCTTCCAACCCTAACCTTGGTTTCTTTTACATTTTAAAATTTTACTCACCCTAATTTGGCTCTCTTTTGAAATAAAATATATTTTAGATAACATTTTTTTAGGACAGGACCAACAGGGGTGGAAAATGATGCCAGAGCAACATAAGCCCAAATTAAGGGAAACATTTAATTCTTAACTTTAACCCTAACCCTAACCCTAACCCTAGGTTGCAGGCCCGTGCACCACGTGGGTTCTGGGTTTATCCCAGGGCTACGTCTTTTTACCCTAACCCTAACCCTAGGTTTGGGAGCGCGTGTGTACCCAGCGGTGTGGGAACGCGTGTGTACCCAGCGGTGTAGGAGCGCGTGTGTACGCTGGGCACAGGGGTGTGGGAGCGCGTGTGTATGCTGGGCCCAGGGGTGTGGGAGCGCGTGTGTACCCAGCGGTGTGGGAGCGCGTGTGTAAGCTGGGCGCAGGGGTGTGGGATCGCGTGTGTACGCTGGGCCCAGGGGTGTGGCAGCGCGTGTGTACGCTGGGCCCAGGGGTGTGGCAGAGCGTGTGTACGCTGGGCCCAGGGGTGTGGGTGCGCGTGTGTACGCTGGGCCCAGGGGTGTGGCAGCGCGTGTGTACGCTGGGCCCAGGGGTGTGGAAGCGCGTGTGTACGCTGGGCCCAGGGGTGTGGGTGGCGGGTGTACGCTCGGACCAGAGGTGTGGCAGCGCGTGTGTACTCTGGGCCCATGGGTATGGGAGCACGTGTGTACGCTGGGCCCATGGGTGTGGGAGCGCGTGTGTACCCAGGGGTGTGGGAGCGCGTGTGTACCCAGGGGTGTGGGAGCGCGTGTGTACACAGGGGTGTGGGAGCACGTGTGTACGCTGGGCCCAGGGGTGTGGGAGCGCGTGTGTACGCTGGGCCCAGGGGTGTGGGTGCGCGTGTGTACGCTGGGCCCAGGGGTGTGGCAGCGCGTGTGTACGCTGGGCCCAGGGGTGTGGGAGCGCATGTGTACGCTGGGCCCAGGGGTGTGGGAGCGCGTGTGTATGCTGGGCCCATGGGTGTGGGAGCGCGTGTGTACCCAGGGCTGTGGGAGCGCGTGTGTACCCAGGGGTGTGGGAGCGCGTGTGTACGCTGGGCCCAGGGGTGTGGGAGCGCGTGTGTACGCTGGGCCCAGGGGTGTGGGATCGCGTGTGTACGCTGGGCCCAGGGGTGTGGCAGCGCGTGTGTACGCTGGGCCCAGGGGTGTGGGTGCGCGTGTGTACGCTGGGCCCAGGGGTGTGGCAGCGCGTGTGTACGCTGGGCCCAGGGGTGTGGCAGCGCGTGTGTACGCTGGGCCCAGGGGTGTGGGAGCGTGGGTGTACCCAGCGGTATGGGAGCGCGTGTGAACCCAGCGGTGTGTGAGCGCATGTGTACGCTGGGCCCAGGGGTGTGGGAGCACGTGTGTACGCTGGGCCCAGGGGTGTGGGAGCGTGGGTGTACCCAGCGGTATGGGAGCGCGTGTGAACCCAGCGGTGTGTGAGCGCGTGTGTACGCTGGGCCCAGGGGTGTGGGTGCGCGTGTGTACCCTGGGCCCAGGGGTGTGGCAGCGCGTGTGTACGCTGGGACCAGGGGTATGGCAGCGCGTGTGTACGCTGGTCCCAGGGTTGTGTGAACGCGTGTGTATGCTCGGCCCAGGGGTGTGGGATCGCGGGTGTACGCTGGGCCTAGGGGTGTGGGAGCGCGTGTGTACGCTGAGCCCAGGGGTGTGGGAGCGCGTGTGTACCCAGCGGTGTGGGAGCGCGTGTGTACCCTGGGCCCAGGGGTGTGGCAGCTCGTGTGTACGCTGGGACCAGGGGTATGGCAGCGCGTGTGTACGCTGGTCCCAGGGGTGTGGGAGCGCGTGTGTACGCTGTGCCCCGGGGTGTGGGAGCGCGTGTGTACGCTGGGCCAAGGGGTGTGGCAGCGCGTGTGTACGCTGGGCCCAGGTGTGTGGGAGCGCGTGTGTACCAAGCGGTGTGGGAGCGCGTGTGTACGCTGGGCCCAGGGGTGTGGGAGCGCGTGTGTACGCTGGTCCCAGGGATGTGGGAGCGCGTGTGTATGCTGGTCCCAGGGTTGTGTGAACGCGTGTGTATGCTCGGCCCAGGGGTGTGGGATCGCGGGTGTACGCTGGGCCTAGGGGTGTGGGAGCGCGTGTGTACGCTGAGCCCAGGGGTGTGGGAGCGCGTGTGTACCCAGCGGTGTGGGAGCGCGTGTGTACCCAGCGGTTTGGGAGCGCTTGTGTACGCTGGGCCCAGGGGTGTGGGAGCGCGTGTGTACGCTGAGCCCAGGGGTGTGGGAGCGCGTGTGTATGCTGGGCCCTGCGGTGTAGGAGCGCGTGTGTACGCTGGGCCGAGGGGTGTGGGAGCGCGTGTGTAAGCTGGGCCCAGGGCTGTGGGAGCGCGTGTGTAGCCAGCGGAGTGTGATCGCATGTGTACGCTGGGCCCAGGGGTGTGGGAGCGCGTGTGTACGCTGGGCCCAGGGGTGTGGGTGCGCGTGTGCACGCTGGGCCCAGGGGTGTGGGAGCGCGTGTGTACGCTGGGCCCAGGGGTGTGGGTGCGCGTGTGTACGCTGGGCCCAGGGGTCTGGCAGCGCGTGTGTACGCTGGGCCCAGGGGTGTGGGAGAGCGTGTGTACGCTGGGCCCAGGGGTGTGGGTGCGCGTTTGTACGCTGGGCCCAGGGGTGTGGCAGCGCGTGTGTACGCTGGGCCCAGGGGTGTGGCAGCGCGTGTGTACGCTGGGCCCAGGGGTGTGGCAGCGCGTGTGTACGCTGGGCCCAGGGGTGTGGGAGCGCGTGTGTACGCTGGGCCCAGGGCTGTGGGTGCGCGTGTGTACGCTGGGCCCAGGGGTGTGGCAGCGCATGTGTACGCTGGGCCCAGGGGTGTGGGAGCGCGTGTGTACCCAGCGGTATGGGAGCGCGTGTGTACCCAGCGGTGTGTGAGCGCATGTTTACGCTGGGCCCAGGGGTGTGGGAGCGCGTGTGTACGCTGGGCCCAGGGGTGTGGGTGCCCGTGTGTACCCTGGGCCCACGGGTGTGGCAGCGCGTGTGTACGCTGGGCCCAGGGTTGTGGGTGGCGGGTGTACGCTCGGCCCACGGGTGTGGCAGCGCGTGTGTACGCTGGGCCCAGGGGTGTTGGAGCACGTGTGTACGCTGGGCCCATGGGTGTGGGAGTGCGTGTGTACTCTGGGCCCAGGGGTGTGGGAGCGCGTGTGTACGCTGGACCCAGGGGTGTGGGAGCGCGTGTGTACGCAGTGCCCCGGGGTGTGAGAGCGCGTGTGTACGCTGGGCCCATGGGTGTGGGAGCGCGTGTGTACGCTGGGCCCATGGGTGTGGGAGCGCGTGTGTACCCAGGGGTGTGGGAGCGCGTGTGTCCCCAGGGGTGTGGGAGCGCGTGTGTCCCCAGGGGTGTGGGAGCGCGTGTGTACCCAAGGGTGTGGGAGCGCGTGTGTACGCTGGGCCAAGGGGTGTGGGAGCGCGAGTGTACCCAGCGGTCTGGGAGCGCGTGTGTACCGAGCGGTGTGTGAGCGCATGTGTATGCTGGGCCCAGGGGTGTGGGAGCGCGTGTGTACGCTGGGCCCAGGGGTATGGGTGCGCGTGTGTACGCTGGGCCCAGCGGTGTAGGAGCGCGTGTGTACGCTGGGCCGAGGGGTGTGGGAGCGCGTGTGTAAGCTGGGCCCAGGGGTGTGGGAGCGCGTGTGTACGCTGGGCCCAGGGGTGTGGGAGCGCGTGTGTACCCAGTGGTGTGTGAGCGCATGTGTACGCTGGGCCCAGGGGTGTGGGAGCGCGTGTGTACGCTGGGCCCAGGGGTGTGGGTGCGCGTGTGTACCCTGGGCCCAGGGGTGTGGCAGCGCGTGTGTACGCTGGGACCAGGGGTATGGCAGCGCGTGTGTACGCTGGTCCCAGGGTTGTGTGAACGCGTGTGTATGCTCGGCCCAGGGGTGTGGGATCGCGGGTGTACGCTGGGCCTAGGGGTGTGGGAGCGCGTGTGTACGCTGAGCCCAGGGGTGTGGGAGCGCGTGTGTACCCAGCGGTGTGGGAGCGCGTGTGTACCCAGCGGTTTGGGAGCGCTTGTGTACGCTGGGCCCAGGGGTGTGGGAGCGCGTGTGTACGCTGAGCCCAGGGGTGTGGGAGCGCGTGTGTATGCTGGGCCCTGCGGTGTAGGAGCGCGTGTGTACGCTGGGCCGAGGGGTGTGGGAGCGCGTGTGTAAGCTGGGCCCAGGGCTGTGGGAGCGCGTGTGTAGCCAGCGGAGTGTGAGCGCATGTGTACGCTGGGCCCAGGGGTGTGGGAGCGCGTGTGTACGCTGGGCCCAGGGGTGTGGGTGCGCGTGTGCACGCTGGGCCCAGGGGTGTGGGAGCGCGTGTGTACGCTGGGCCCAGGGGTGTGGGTGCGCGTGTGTACGCTGGGCCCAGGGGTCTGGCAGCGCGTGTGTACGCTGGGCCCAGGGGTGTGGGTGCGCGTGTGTACGCTGGGCCCAGGGGTCTGGCAGCGCGTGTGTACGCTGGGCCCAGGGGTGTGGGAGAGCGTGTGTACGCTGGGCCCAGGGGTGTGGCAGCGCGTGTGTACGCTGGGCCCAGGGGTGTGGCAGCGCGTGTGTACGCTGGGCCCAGGGGTGTGGGAGCGCGTGTGTACGCTGGGCCCAGGGCTGTGGGTGCGCGTGTGTACGCTGGGCCCAGGGGTGTGGCAGCGCATGTGTACGCTGGGCCCAGGGGTGTGGGAGCGCGTGTGTACCCAGCGGTATGGGAGCGCGTGTGTACCCAGCGGTGTGTGAGCGCATGTTTACGCTGGGCCCAGGGGTGTGGGAGCGCGTGTGTACGCTGGGCCCAGGGGTGTGGGTGCCCGTGTGTACCCTGGGCCCACGGGTGTGGCAGCGCGTGTGTACGCTGGGCCCAGGGTTGTGGGTGGCGGGTGTACGCTCAGCCCACGGGTGTGGCAGCGCGTGTGTACGCTGGGCCCAGGGGTGTTGGAGCACGTGTGTACGCTGGGCCCATGGGTGTGGGAGCGCGTGTGTACTCTGGGCCCAGGGGTGTGGGAGCGCGTGTGTACGCTGGACCCAGGGGTGTGGGAGCGCGTGTGTACGCAGTGCCCCGGGGTGTGAGCGCGCGTGTGTACGCTGGGCCCATGGGTGTGGGAGCGCGTGTGTACGCTGGGCCCATGGGTGTGGGAGCGCGTGTGTACCCAGGGGTGTGGGAGCGCGTGTGTCCCCAGGGGTGTGGGAGCGCGTGTGTACCCAAGGGTGTGGGAGCGCGTGTGTACGCTGGGCCAAGGGGTGTGGGAGCGCGAGTGTACCCAGCGGTCTGGGAGCGCGTGTGTACCGAGCGGTGTGTGAGCGCATGTGTATGCTGGGCCCAGGGGTGTGGGAGCGCGTGTGTAAGCTGGGCCCAGGGGTGTGGGAGCGCGTGTGTACGCTGGGCCCAGGGGTGTGGGAGCGCGTGTGTACCCAGTGGTGTGTGAGCGCATGTGTACGCTGGGCCCAGGGGTGTGGGAGCGCGTGTGTACGCTGGGCCCAGGGGTGTGGGTGCGCGTGTGTACCCTGGGCCCAGGGGTGTGGCAGCGCGTGTGTACGCTGGGACCAGGGGTATGGCAGCGCGTGTGTACGCTGGTCCCAGGGGTGTGGGAGCGCGTGTGTACGCTGTGCCCCGGGGTGTGGGAGCGCGTGTGTACGCTGGGCCAAGGGGTGTGGCAGCGCGTGTGTACGCTGGGCCCAGGTGTGTGGGAGCGCGTGTGTACCAAGCGGTGTGGGAGCGCGTGTGTACGCTGGGCCCAGGGGTGTGGGAGCGCGTGTGTACGCTGGTCCCAGGGATGTGGGAGCGCGTGTGTATGCTGGGCCCAGGGTTGTGTGAACGCGTGTGTATGCTCGGCCCAGGGGTGTGGGATCGCGGGTGTAAGCTGGGCTTAGGGGTGTGGGAGCGCGTGTGTACGCTGAGCCCAGGGGTGTGGGAGCGCGTGTGTACCCAGCGGTGTGGGAGCGCGTGTGTACCCAGCGGTGTGGGAGCGCGTGTGTACCCAGCGGTTTGGGAGCGCTTGTGTACCCAGCGGTTTGGGAGCGCTTGTGTACGCTGGGCCCAGGGGTGCGGGAGCGCGTGTGTACGCTGAGCCCAGGGGTGTGGGAGCGCGTGTGTACCCAGCGGTGTGGGAGCGCGTTTGTACGCTGGGCCCAGGGGTGTGGGAGCGCGTGTGTATGCTGGGCCCAGCGGTGTAGGAGCGCGTGTGTACGCTGGGCCGAGGGGTGTGGGAGCGCGTGTGTAAGCTGGGCCCAGGGCTGTGGGAGCGCGTGTGTAGCCAGCGGACTGTGAGCGCATGTGTACGCTGGGCCCAGGGGTGTGGGAGCGCGTGTGTACGCTGGGCCCAGGGGTGTGGGAGCGCGTGTGCACGCTGGGCCCAGGGGTGTGGGAGCGCGTGTGCACGCTGGGCCCAGGGGTGTGGGAGCGCGTGTGTACGCTGGGCCCAGGGGTGTGGGTGCGCGTGTGTACGCTGGGCCCAGGGGTCTGGCAGCGCGTGTGTACGCTGGGCCCAGGGGTGTGGGAGCGCGTGTGTACGCTGGGCCCAGGGCTGTGGGTGCGCGTGTGTACGCTGGGCCCAGGGGTGTGGGTGCGCGTTTGTACGCTGGGCCCAGGGGTGTGGGTGCGCGTGTGTACGCTGGGCCCAGGGGTCTGGCAGCGCGTGTGTACGCTGGGCCCAGGGGTGTGGGAGCGCGTGTGTACGCTGGGCCCAGGGCTGTGGGTGCGCGTGTGTACGCTGGGCCCAGGGGTGTGGCAGCGCGTGTGCACGCTGGGCCCAGGGATGTGGGAGAGCGTGTGTACGCTGGGCCCAGGGGTGTGGGTGCGCGTTTGTACGCTGGGCCCAGGGGTGTGGCAGCGCGTGTGTACGCTGGGCCCAGGGGTGTGGCAGCGCGTGTGTACGCTGGGCCCAGGGGTGTGGGAGCGCGTGTGTACGCTGGGCCCAGGGCTGTGGGTGCGCGTGTGTACGCTGGGCCCAGGGGTGTGGCAGCGCGTGTGTACGCTGGGCCCAGTGGTGTGGCAGCGCATGTGTACGCTGGGCCCAGGGGTGTGGGAGCGCGTGTGTACCCAGCGGTATGGGAGCGCGTGTGTACCCAGCGGTGTGTGAGCGCATGTTTACGCTGGGCCCAGGGGTGTGGGAGCGCGTGTGTACGCTGGGCCCAGGGGTGTGGGTGCGCGTGTGTACCCTGGGCCCACGGGTGTGGCAGCGCGTGTGTACGCTGGGCCCAGGGTTGTGGGTGTCGGGTGTACGCTCGGCCCACGGGTGTGGCAGCGCGTGTGTACGCTGGGCCCAGGGGTGTTGGAGCACGTGTGTACGCTGGGCGGATGGGTGTGGGAGTGCGTGTGTACGCTGGGCCCAGGGGTGTGGGAGCGCGTGTGTACGCTGGACCCAGGGGTGTGGGAGCGCGTGTGTACGCAGTGGTGTGTGAGCGCATGTGTACGCTGGGCCCAGGGGTGTGGGAGCGCGTGTGTACGCTGGGCCCAGGGGTGTGGGTGCGCGTGTGTACCCTGGGCCCAGGGGTGTGGCAGCGCGTGTGTACGCTGGGACCAGGGGTATGGCAGCGCGTGTGTACGCTGGTCCCAGGGGTGTGGGAGCGCGTGTGTACGCTGTGCCCCGGGGTGTGGGAGCGCGTGTGTACGCTGGGCCAAGGGGTGTGGCAGCGCGTGTGTACGCTGGGCCCAGGTGTGTGGGAGCGCGTGTGTACCAAGCGGTGTGGGAGCGCGTGTGTACGCTGGGCCCAGGGGTGTGGGAGCGCGTGTGTACGCTGGTCCCAGGGATGTGGGAGCGCGTGTGTATGCTGGGCCCAGGGTTGTGTGAACGCGTGTGTATGCTCGGCCCAGGGGTGTGGGATCGCGGGTGTAAGCTGGGCTTAGGGGTGTGGGAGCGCGTGTGTACGCTGAGCCCAGGGGTGTGGGAGCGCGTGTGTACCCAGCGGTGTGGGAGCGCGTGTGTACCCAGCGGTTTGGGAGCGCTTGTGTACTCTGGGCCCAGGGGTGTGGGAGCGCGTGTGTACGCTGAGCCCAGGGGTGTGGGAGCGCGTGTGTACCCAGCGGTGTGGGAGCGCGTTTGTACGCTGGGCCCAGGGGTGTGGGAGCGCGTGTGTATGCTGGGCCCAGCGGTGTAGGAGCGCGTGTGTACGCTGGGCCGAGGGGTGTGGGAGCGCGTGTGTAAGCTGGGCCCAGGGCTGTGGGAGCGCGTGTGTAGCCAGCGGACTGTGAGCGCATGTGTACGCTGGGCCCAGGGGTGTGGGAGCGCGTGTGTACGCTGGGCCCAGGGGTGTGGGTGCGCGTGTGCACGCTGGGCCCAGGGGTGTGGGAGCGCGTGTGTACGCTGGGCCCAGGGGTGTGGGTGCGCGTGTGTACGCTGGGCCCAGGGGTCTGGCAGCGCGTGTGTACGCTGGGCCCAGGGGTGTGGGAGAGCGTGTGTACGCTGGGCCCAGGGGTGTGGGTGCGCGTTTGTACGCTGGGCCCAGGGGTGTGGCAGCGCGTGTGTACGCTGGGCCCAGGGGTGTGGCAGCGCGTGTGTACGCTGGGCCCAGGGGTGTGGGAGCGCGTGTGTACGCTGGGCCCAGGGCTGTGGGAGCGCGTGTGTACGCTGGGCCCAGGGCTGTGGGTGCGCGTGTGTACGCTGGGCCCAGGGGTGTGGCAGCGCGTGTGTACGCTGGGCCCAGTGGTGTGGCAGCGCATGTGTACGCTGGGCCCAGGGGTGTGGGAGCGCGTGTGTACCCAGCGGTATGGGAGCGCGTGTGTACCCAGCGGTGTGTGAGCGCATGTTTACGCTGGGCCCAGGAGTGTGGGAGCGCGTGTGTACGCTGGGCCCAGGGGTGTGGGTGCGCGTGTGTACCCTGGGCCCACGGGTGTGGCAGCGCGTGTGTACGCTGGGCCCAGGGTTGTGGGTGTCGGGTGTACGCTCGGCCCACGGGTGTGGCAGCGCGTGTGTACGCTGGGCCCAGGGATGTTGGAGCACGTGTGTACGCTGGGCGGATGGGTGTGGGAGTGCGTGTGTACGCTCTGCCCAGGGGTGTGGGAGCGCGTGTGTACGCTGGACCCAGGGGTGTGGGAGCGCATGTGTACGCAGTGCCCCGGGGTGTGAGAGCGCGTGTGTACGCTGGGCCCATGGGTGTGGGAGCGCGTGTGTACGCTGGGCCCATGGGTGTGGGAGCGCGTGTGTACCCAGGGGTGTGGGAGCGCGTGTGTACCCAGGGGTGTGGGAGCGCGTGTGTACGCTGGGCCCAGGGGTGTGGGAGCGCGAGTGTACCCAGCGGTGTGGGAGCGCGTGTGTACCGAGCGGTGTGTGAGCGCATATGTATGCTGGGCCCAGGGGTGTGGGAGCGCGTGTGTACGCTGGGCCCAGGGGTGTGGGTGCGCGTGTGTACGCTGGGCCCAGCGGTGTAGGAGCGCGTGTGTACGCTGGGCCGAGGGGTGTGCGAGCGCGTGTGTAAGCTGGGCCCAGGGGTGTGGGAGCGCGTGTGTACGCTGGGCCCAGGGGTGTGGGAGCGCGTGTGTACCCAGCGGTGTGTGAGCGCATGTGTACGCTGGGCCCAGGGGTGTGGGAGCGCGTGTGTACGCTGGGCCCAGGGGTGTGGGTGCGCGTGTGTACCCTTGGCCCAGGGGTGTGGCAGCGCGTGTGTACCCTGGGCCCAGGGGTGTGGCAGCGCGTGTGTACGCTTGGCCCAGGGGTGTGGGTGCGCGTGTGTACGCTGGGACCACGGGTATGGCAGCGCGTGTGTACGCTGGGCCCAGGGGTGTGGGAGCGCGTGTGTACGCTGTGCCCCGGGGTGTGGGAGCGCGTGTGTACGCTGGGCCAAGGGGTGTGGCAGCGCGTGTGTACGCTGGGCCCAGGTGTGTGGGAGCGCGTGTGTACCAAGCGGTGTGGGAGCTCGTGTGTACGCTGGGCCCAGGGGTGTGGGAGCGCGTGTGTACGCTGGGCCCAGGGATGTGGGAGCGCGTGTGTATGCTGGGCCCAGGGTTGTATGAACGCGTGTGTATGCTCGGCCCAGGGGTGTGGGATCGCGCGTGTACGCTGGGCCTAGGGGTGTGGGAGCGTGTGTGTACGCTGAGCCCAGGGGTGTGGGAGCGCGTGTGTACCCAGCGGTGTGGGAGCGCGTGTGTACCCAGCGGTGTGGGAGCGCTTGTGTACGCTGGGCCCAGGGGTGTGGGAGCGCGTGTGTACGCTGGGCCCAGGGGTGTGGGAGCGCGTGTGTACGCTGAGCCCAGGGGTGTGGGAGCGCGTGTGTACCCAGCGGTGTGGGAGAGCGTCTGTACGCTGGGCCCAGGGGTGTGGGAGCGCGTGTGTATGCTGGGCCCAGCTGTGTGGGAGCGCGTGTGTACGCTGGACCCAGGGGTGTGGGAACGCGTGTGTACGCAGTGCCCCGGGGTGTGAGAGCGTGTGTGTACGCTGGGCCCAGGGCTGTGGGAGCGCGTGTGCATGCTGGGCCCAGCGGTGTGGGAGCGCGTGTGTACGCTGTGCCCAGGGGTGTGGGAGCGCGTGTGTACCCTGGGCCCATGGGTGTGGGAGCGCGTGTGTACGCTGGGCCCAGGGGTGTGGGTGCGCTTTTGCACGCTGGGCCCAGGGGTGTGGGAGCGCGTGTGTACACTGGGCCCAGGGCTGTGGGTGCGCGTGTGTACGCTGGGCCCAGGGGTGTGGCAGCGCGTGTGTACGCTGGGCCCAGTGGTGTGGGAGCGCGTGTGTACGCTGTGCCCAGGGCTGTGGGTGCGCGTGTGTACGCTGGGCCCAGGGGTGTGGGAGCGCGTGTGTACGCTGGGCCCAGGGGTGTGGGTGCGCGTGTGTACCCTGGGCCCACGGGTGTGGCAGCGCGTGTGTACCCTGGGCCCACGGGTGTGGCAGCGCGTGTGTACGCTGCGCCCAGGGTTGTGGGTGGCGGGTGTACGCTCGGCCCACGGGTGTGGCAGCGCGTGTGTACGCTGGGCCCAGGGGTGTTGGAGCACGTGTGTACGCTGGGCCCATGGGTGTGGGAGTGCGTGTGTACGCTGGGCCCAGGGGTGTGGGAGCGCGTGTGTACGCTGGACCCAGGGGTGTGGGAGCGCGTGTGTACGCAGTGCCCCGGGGTGTGAGAGCGCGTGTGTACGCTGGGCCCAGGGCTGTGGGAGCGCGTGTGCATGCTGGGCCCAGCGGTGTGGGAGCGCGTGTGTACGCTGTGCCCAGGGGTGTGGGAGTGCGTGTGTACCCTGGGCCCATGGGTGTGGGAGCGCGTGTGTACGCTGGGCCCATGGGTGTGGGAGCGCGTGTGTACCCAGGGGTGTGGGAGCGCGTGTGTACACTGGGCCCAGGGGTGTGGGAGCGCGAGTGTACCCAGCGGTGTGGGAGCGCGTGTGTACCGAGCGGTGTGTGAGCGCATGTGTACGCTGGGCCCAGGGGTGTGGGAGCGCGTGTGTACGCTGGGCCCAGGGGTGTGGGTGCGCGTGTGTACGCTGGGCCCAGCGGTGTAGGAGCGCGTGTGTACGCTGGGCCGAGGGGTGTGGGAGCGCGTGTGTAAGCTGGGCCCAGGGGTGTGGGAGCGCGTGTGTACGCTGAGCCAAGGGGTGTGGCAGCGCGTGTGTACGCTGGGCCCAGGTGTGTGGGAGCGCGTGTGTACCCTGGGCCCAGGGGTGTGGCAGCGCGTGTGTACACTTGGCCCAGGGGTGTGGGTGCGCGTGTGTACGCTGGGACCACGGGTATGGCAGCGCGTGTGTACGCTGGGCCCAGGGGTGTGGGAGCGCGTGTGTACGCTGTGCCCCGGGGTGTGGGAGCGCGTGTGTACGCTGGGCCAAGGGGTGTGGCAGCGCGTGTGTACGCTGGGCCCAGGTGTGTGGGAGCGCGTGTGTACCAAGCGGTGTGGGAGCTCGTGTGTACGCTGGGCCCAGGGGTGTGGGAGCGCGTGTGTACGCTGGGCCCAGGGATGTGGGAGCGCGTGTGTATGCTGGGCCCAGGGTTGTGTGAACGCGTGTGTATGCTCGGCCCAGGGGTGTGGGATCGCGCGTGTACGCTGGGCCTAGGGGTGTGGGAGCGTGTGTGTACGCTGAGCCCAGGGGTGTGGGAGCGCGTGTGTACCCAGCGGTGTGGGAGCGCGTGTGTACCCAGCGGTGTGGGAGCGCTTGTGTACGCTGGGCCCAGGGGTGTGGGAGCGCGTGTGTACGCTGGGCCCAGGGGTGTGGGAGCGCGTGTGTACGCTGAGCCCAGGGGTGTGGGAGCGCGTGTGTACCCAGCGGTGTGGGAGCGCGTCTGTACGCTGGGCCCAGGGGTGTGGGAGCGCGTGTGTATGCTGGGCCCAGCTGTGTGGGAGCGCGTGTGTACGCTGGACCCAGGGGTGTGGGAACGCGTGTGTACGCAGTGCCCCGGGGTGTGAGAGCGTGTGTGTACGCTGGGCCCAGGGCTGTGGGAGCGCGTGTGCATGCTGGGCCCAGCGGTGTGGGAGCGCGTGTGTACGCTGTGCCCAGGGGTGTGGGAGTGCGTGTGTACCCTGGGCCCATGGGTGTGGGAGCGCGTGTGTACGCTGGGCCCAGGGGTGTGGGTGCGCTTTTGCACGCTGGGCCCAGGGGTGTGGGAGCGCGTGTGTACACTGGGCCCAGGGCTGTGGGTGCGCGTGTGTACGCTGGGCCCAGGGGTGTCGCAGCGCGTGTGTACACTGGGCCCAGTGGTGTGGGAGCGCGTGTGTACGCTGTGCCCAGGGCTGTGGGTGCGCGTGTGTACGCTGGGCCCAGGGGTGTGGGAGCGCGTGTGTACGCTGGGCCCAGGGGTGTGGGTGCGCGTGTGTACCCTGGGCCCACGGGTGTGGCAGCGCGTGTGTACCCTGGGCCCACGGGTGTGGCAGCGCGTGTGTACGCTGCGCCCAGGGTTGTGGGTGGCGGGTGTACGCTCGGCCCACGGGTGTGGCAGCGCGTGTGTACGCTGGGCCCAGGGGTGTTGGAGCACGTGTGTACGCTGGGCCCATGGGTGTGGGAGTGCGTGTGTACGCTGGGCCCAGGGGTGTGGGAGCGCGTGTGTACGTTGGACCCAGGGGTGTGGGAGCGCGTGTGTACGCAGTGCCCCGGGGTGTGAGAGCGCGTGTGTACGCTGGGCCCAGGGCTGTGGGAGCGCGTGTGCATGCTGGGCCCAGCGGTGTGGGAGCGCGTGTGTACGCTGTGCCCAGGGGTGTGGGAGTGCGTGTGTACCCTGGGCCCATGGGTGTGGGAGCGCGTGTGTACGCTGGGCCCATGGGTGTGGGAGCGCGTGTGTACCCAGGGGTGTGGGAGCGCGTGTGTACACTGGGCCCAGGGGTGTGGGAGCGCGAGTGTACCCAGCGGTGTGGGAGCGCGTGTGTACCGAGCGGTGTGTGAGCGCATGTGTACGCTGGGCCCAGGGGTGTGGGAGCGCGTGTGTACGCTGGGCCCAGGGGTGTGGGTGCGCGTGTGTACGCTGGGCCCAGCGGTGTAGGAGCGCGTGTGTACGCTGGGCCGAGGGGTGTGGGAGCGCGTGTGTAAGCTGGGCCCAGGGGTGTGGGAGCGCGTGTGTACGCTGAGCCCAGGTGTGTGGGAGCGCGTGTCTACCCAGCGGTGTGTGAGCGCATGTGTACGCTGGGCCCAGGGGTGTGGGAGCGCGTGTGTACGCTGGGCCCAGGGGTGAGGGTGCGCGTGTGTACCCTGGGCCCAGGGGTGTGGCAGCGCGTGTGTACACTGGGCCCAGGGGTGTGGGTGCGCGTGTGTACGCTGGGCCCAGGGGTATGGCAGCGCGTGTGTATGCTGGGCCCAGGGGTGTGGGAGTGCGTGTGTACGCTGTGCCCCGGGGTGTGGGAGCGCGTGTGTACGGTGGGCCAAGTGGTGTGGCAGCGCGTGTGTACGCTGGGCCCAGGTGTGTGTGAGCGCGTGTGTACCAAGCGGTGTGGGAGCGCGTGTGTACGCTGGGCCCAGGGGTGTGGGAGCGCGTGTGTACCCAGCGGTATGGGAGCGCGTGTGTACCCGGCGGTGTGTGAGCGCATGTTTACGCTGGGCCAAGGGGTGTGGCAGCTCGTGTGTACGCTGGGCCCAGGTGTGTGTGAGCGCGTGTGTACCAAGCGGTGTGGGAGCGCGTGTGTACGCTGGGCCCAGGGGTGTGGGAGCGCGTGTGTACACTGGGCCCAGGGGTGTGGGAGCGCGTGTGTACACTGGACCCAGGGGTGTGGGAGCGCGTGTGTACGCAGTGCCCCGGGGTGTGAGAGCGCGTGTGTACGCTGTGCCCAGGGGTGTGGGAGTGCGTGTGTACCCTGGGCCCATGGGTGTGGGAGCGCGTGTGTATGCTGGGCCCATGGGTGTGGGAGCGCGTGTGTACCCAGGGGTGTGGGAGCGCGTGTGTACGCTGGGCCCAGGGGTGTGGGAGCGCGAGTGTACCCAGCGGTGTGGGAGCGCGTGTGTACCGAGCGGTGTGTGAGCGCATGTGTACGCTGGGCCCAGGGGTGTGGGAGCGCGTGTGTACGCTGGGCCCAGGGGTGTGGGTGCGCGTGTGTACGCTGGGCCCAGCGGTGTAGGAGCGCGTGTGTACGCTGGGCCGAGGGGTGTGGGAGCGCGTGTGTAAGCTGGGCCCAGGGGTGTGGGAGCGCGTGTGTACGCTGGGCCCAGGTGTGTGGGAGCGCGTGTGTACCCAGCGGTGTGTGAGCGCATGTTTACGCTGGGCCCAGGGGTGTGGGAGCGCGTGTGTACGCTGGGCCCAGGGGTGTGGGTGCGCGTGTGTACCCTGGGCCCACGGGTGTGGCAGCGCGTGTGTACGCTGCGCCCAGGGTTGTGGGTGGCGGGTGTACGCTCGGCCCACGGGTGTGGCAGCGCGTGTGTACGCTGGGCCCAGGGGTGTTGGAGCACGTGTGTACGCTGGGCCCATGGGTGTGGGAGCGCGTGTGTACGCTGGACCCAGGGGTGTGGGAGCGCGTGTGTACGCAGTGCCCCGGGGTGTGAGAGCGCGTGTGTACGCAGTGCCCAGGGGTGTGGAAGTGCGTGTGTACCCTGGGCCCATGGGTGTGGGAGCGCGTGTGTACGCTGGGCCCATGGGTGTGGGAGCGCGTGTGTACCCAGGGGTGTGGGAGCGCGTGTGTACGCTGGGCCCAGGGGTGTGGGAGCGCGAGTGTACCCAGCGGTGTGGGAGCGCGTGTGTACCGAGCGGTGTGTGAGCGCATGTGTATGCTGGGCCCAGGGGTGTGGGAGCGCGTGTGTAAGCTGGGCCCAGGGGTGTGGGAGCGCGTGTGTACGCTGGGCCCAGGGGTGTGGGTGCGCGTGTGTACGCTGGGCCCAGGGGTATGGCAGCGCGTGTGTACGCTGGGCCCAGGGGTGTGGGAGTGCGTGTGTACGCTGTGCCCCGGGGTGTGGGAGCGCGTTTGTACGCTGGGCCAAGGGGTGTGGCAGCGCGTGTGTACGCTGGGCCCAGGTGTGTGTGAGCGTGTGTGTACCAAGCGGTGTGGGAGCGCGTGTGTACGCTGGGCCCAGGGGTGTGGGAGCGCGTGTGTACGCTGGGCCCAGGGGTGTGGGAGCGCGTGTGTACGCTGGGCCGAGGGGTGTGGGAGCGCGTGTGTACCAAGCGGTGTGGGAGCGGGTGTGTACGCTGGGCCCAGGGGTGTGGGAGCGCGTGTGTACGCTGGGCCCAGGGCTGTGGGTGCGCGTGTGTACGCTGGGCACAGGGGTGTGGCAGCGCGTGTGTACGCTGGGCCCAGTGGTGTGGCAGCGCATGTGTACGCTGGGCCCAGGGGTGTGGGAGCGCGTGTGTACCCAGCGGTATGGGAGCGCGTGTGTACCCAGCGGTGTGTGAGCGCATGTTTACGCTGGGCCCAGGGGTGTGGGAGCGCGTGTGTACGCTGGGCCCAGGGGTGTGGGTGCGCGTGTGTACCCTGGGCCCACGGGTGTGGCAGCGCGTGTGTACGCTGGGCCCAGGGTTGTGGGTGTCGGGTGTACGCTCGGCCCACGGGTGTGGCAGCGCGTGTGTACGCTGGGCCCAGGGGTGTTGGAGCACGTGTGTACGCTGGGCGGATGGGTGTGGGAGTGCGTGTGTACGCTGGGCGGATGGGTGTGGGAGTGCGTGTGTACGCTGGGCCCAGGGGTGTGGGAGCGCGTGTGTACGCTGGACCCAGGGGTGTGGGAGCGCGTGTGTACGCAGTGGTGTGTGAGCGCATGTGTACGCTGGGCCCAGGGGTGTGGGAGCGCGTGTGTACGCTGGGCCCAGGGGTGTGGGTGCGCGTGTGTACCCTGGGCCCAGGGGTGTGGCAGCGCGTGTGTACGCTGGGACCAGGGGTATGGCAGCGCGTGTGTACGCTGGTCCCAGGGGTGTGGGAGCGCGTGTGTACGCTGTGCCCCGGGGTGTGGGAGCGCGTGTGTACGCTGGGCCAAGGGGTGTGGCAGCGCGTGTGTACGCTGGGCCCAGGGGTGTGGCAGCGCGTGTGTACGCTGGGCCCAGGGGTGTGGGAGCGCGTGTGTACGCTGGGCCCAGGGCTGTGGGAGCGCGTGTGTACGCTGGGCCCAGGGCTGTGGGTGCGCGTGTGTACGCTGGGCCCAGGGGTGTGGCAGCGCGTGTGTACGCTGGGCCCAGTGGTGTGGCAGCGCATGTGTACGCTGGGCCCAGGGGTGTGGGAGCGCGTGTGTACCCAGCGGTATGGGAGCGCGTGTGTACCCAGCGGTGTGTGAGCGCATGTTTACGCTGGGCCCAGGGGTGTGGGAGCGCGTGTGTACGCTGGGCCCAGGGGTGTGGGTGCGCGTGTGTACGCTGGACCCAGGGGTGTGGGAGCGCGTGTGTACGCAGTGCCCCGGGGTGTGAGAGCGCGTGTGTACGCTGGGCCCATGGGTGTGGGAGCGCGTGTGTACGCTGGGCCCATGGGTGTGGGAGCGCGTGTGTACCCAGGGGTGTGGGAGCGCGTGTGTACCCAGGGGTGTGGGAGCGCGTGTGTACGCTGGGCCCAGGGGTGTGGGAGCGCGAGTGTACCCAGCGGTGTGGGAGCGCGTGTGTACCGAGCGGTGTGTGAGCGCATGTGTATGCTGGGCCCAGGGGTGTGGGAGCGCGTGTGTACGCTGGGCCCAGGGGTGTGGGTGCGCGTGTGTACGCTGGGCCCAGCGGTGTAGGAGCGCGTGTGTACGCTGGGCCAAGGGGTGTGCGAGCGCGTGTGTAAGCTGGGCCCAGGGGTGTGGGAGCGCGTGTGTACGCTGGGCCCAGGGGTGTGGGAGCGCGTGTGTACCCAGCGGTGTGTGAGCGCATGTGTACGCTGGGCCCAGGGGTGTGGGAGCGCGTGTGTACGCTGGGCCCAGGGGTGTGGGTGCGCGTGTGTACCCTTGGCCCAGGGGTGTGGCAGCGCGTGTGTACCCTGGGCCCAGGGGTGTGGCAGCGCGTGTGTACGCTTGGCCCAGGGGTGTGGGTGCGCGTGTGTACGCTGGGACCACGGGTATGGCAGCGCGTGTGTACGCTGGGCCCAGGGGTGTGGGAGCGCGTGTGTACGCTGTGCCCCGGGGTGTGGGAGCGCGTGTGTACGCTGGGCCAAGGGGTGTGGCAGCGCGTGTGTACGCTGGGCCCAGGTGTGTGGGAGCGCGTGTGTACCAAGCGGTGTGGGAGCTCGTGTGTACGCTGGGCCCAGGGGTGTGGGAGCGCGTGTGTACGCTGGGCCCAGGGATGTGGGAGCGCGTGTGTATGCTGGGCCCAGGGTTGTGTGAACGCGTGTGTATGCTCGGCCCAGGGGTGTGGGATCGCGCGTGTACGCTGGGCCTAGGGGTGTGGGAGCGTGTGTGTACGCTGAGCCCAGGGGTGTGGGAGCGCGTGTGTACCCAGCGGTGTGGGAGCGCGTGTGTACCCAGCGGTGTGGGAGCGCTTGTGTACGCTGGGCCCAGGGGTGTGGGAGCGCGTGTGTACGCTGGGCCCAGGGGTGTGGGAGCGCGTGTGTACGCTGAGCCCAGGGGTGTGGGAGCGCGTGTGTACCCAGCGGTGTGGGAGCGCGTCTGTACGCTGGGCCCAGGGGTGTGGGAGCGCGTGTGTATGCTGGGCCCAGCGGTGTGGGAGCGCGTGTGTACGCTGGACCCAGGGGTGTGGGAACGCGTGTGTACGCAGTGCCCCGGGGTGTGAGAGCGTGTGTGTACGCTGGGCCCAGGGCTGTGGGAGCGCGTGTGCATGCTGGGCCCAGCGGTGTGGGAGCGCGTGTGTACGCTGTGCCCAGGGGTGTGGGAGTGCGTGTGTACCCTGGGCCCATGGGTGTGGGAGCGCGTGTGTACGCTGGGCCCAGGGGTGTGGGTGCGCTTTTGCACGCTGGGCCCAGGGGTGTGGGAGCGCGTGTGTACACTGGGCCCAGGGCTGTGGGTGCGCGTGTGTACGCTGGGCCCAGGGGTGTGGCAGCGCGTGTGTACGCTGGGCCCAGTGGTGTGGGAGCGCGTGTGTACGCTGTGCCCAGGGCTGTGGGTGCGCGTGTGTATGCTGGGCCCAGGGGTGTGGGAGCGCGTGTGTACGCTGGGCCCAGGGGTGTGGGTGCGCGTGTGTACCCTGGGCCCACGGGTGTGGCAGCGCGTGTGTACCCTGGGCCCACGGGTGTGGCAGCGCGTGTGTACGCTGCGCCCAGGGTTGTGGGTGGCGGGTGTACGCTCGGCCCACGGGTGTGGCAGCGCGTGTGTACGCTGGGCCCAGGGGTGTTGGAGCACGTGTGTACGCTGGGCCCATGGGTGTGGGAGTGCGTGTGTACGCTGGGCCCAGGGGTGTGGGAGCGCGTGTGTACGCTGGACCCAGGGGTGTGGGAGCGCGTGTGTACGCAGTGCCCCGGGGTGTGAGAGCGCGTGTGTACGCTGGGCCCAGGGCTGTGGGAGCGCGTGTGCATGCTGGGCCCAGCGGTGTGGGAGCGCGTGTGTACGCTGTGCCCAGGGGTGTGGGAGTGCGTGTGTACCCTGGGCCCATGGGTGTGGGAGCGCGTGTGTACGCTGGGCCCATGGGTGTGGGAGCGCGTGTGTACCCAGGGGTGTGGGAGCGCGTGTGTACCCAGGGGTGTGGGAGCGCGTGTGTACCCAGGGGTGTGGGAGCGCGTGTGTACACTGGGCCCAGGGGTGTGGGAGCGCGAGTGTACCCAGCGGTGTGGGAGCGCGTGTGTACCGAGCGGTGTGTGAGCGCATGTGTACGCTGGGCCCAGGGGTGTGGGAGCGCGTGTGTACGCTGGGCCCAGGGGTGTGGGTGCGTGTGTACGCTGGGCCCAGCGGTGTAGGAGCGCGTGTGTACGCTGGGCCGAGGGGTGTGGGAGCGCGTGTGTAAGCTGGGCCCAGGGGTGTGGGAGCGCGTGTGTACGCTGAGCCCAGGTGTGTGGGAGCGCGTGTCTACCCAGCGGTGTGTGAGCGCATGTGTACGCTGGGCCCAGGGGTGTGGGAGCGCGTGTGTACGCTGGGCCCAGGGGTGCGGGTGCGCGTGTGTACCCTGGGCCCAGGGGTGTGGCAGCGCGTGTGTACACTGGGCCCAGGGGTGTGGGTGCGCGTGTGTACGCTGGGCCCAGGGGTATGGCAGCGCGTGTGTATGCTGGGCCCAGGGGTGTGGGAGTGCGTGTGTACGCTGTGCCCCGGGGTGTGGGAGCGCGTGTGTACGGTGGGCCAAGGGGTGTGGCAGCGCGTGTGTACGCTGGGCCCAGGTGTGTGTGAGCGCGTGTGTACCAAGCGGTGTGGGAGCGCGTGTGTACGCTGGGCCCAGGGGTGTGGGAGCGCGTGTGTACCCAGCGGTATGGGAGCGCGTGTGTACCCGGCGGTGTGTGAGCGCATGTTTACGCTGGGCCAAGGGGTGTGGCAGCGCGTGTGTACGCTGGGCCCAGGTGTGTGTGAGCGCATGTGTACCAAGCGGTGTGGGAGCGCGTGTGTACGCTGGGCCCAGGGGTGTGGGAGCGCGTGTGTACACTGGGCCCAGGGGTGTGGGAGCGCGTGTGTACGCTGGACCCAGGGGTGTGGGAGCGCGTGTGTACGCAGTGCCCCGGGGTGTGAGAGCGCGTGTGTACGCTGTGCCCAGGGGTGTGGGAGTGCGTGTGTACCCTGGGCCCATGGGTGTGGGAGCGCGTGTGTACGCTGGGCCCATGGGTGTGGGAGCGCGTGTGTACCCAGGGGTGTGGGAGCGCGTGTGTACGCTGGGCCCAGGGGTGTGGGAGCGCGAGTGTACCCAGCGGTGTGGGAGCGCGTGTGTACCGAGCGGTGTGTGAGCGCATGTGTACGCTGGGCCCAGGGGTGTGGGAGCGCGTGTGTACGCTGGGCCCAGGGGTGTGGGTGCGCGTGTGTACGCTGGGCCCAGCGGTGTAGGAGCGCGTGTGTACGCTGGGCCGAGGGGTGTGGGAGCGCGTGTGTAAGCTGGGCCCAGGGGTGTGGGAGCGCGTGTGTACGCTGGGCCCAGGTGTGTGGGAGCGCGTGTGTACCCAGCGGTGTGTGAGCGCATGTGTACGCTGGGCCCAGGGGTGTGGGAGCGCGTGTGTACGCTGGGCCCACGGGTGCGGGTGCGCGTGTGTACGCTGAGCCCAGGGGTATGGCAGCGCGTGTGTACGCTGGGCCCAGGGGTGTGGGAGTGCGTGTGTACGCTGGGCCCAGGTGTGTGAGAGCGCGTGTGTACCAAGCGGTGTGGGAGCGCGTGTGTACGCTGGGCCCAGGGGTGTGGGAGCGCGTGTGTACGCTGGGCCCAGGGGTGTGGGAGCGCGTGTGTACCCAGCGGTATGGGAGCGCATGTGTACCCGGCGGTGTGTGAGCGCATGTTTACGCTGGGCCCAGGGGTGTGGGAGCGCGTGTGTACGCTGGGCCCAGGGTTGTGGGTGCGCGTGTGTACCCTGGGCCCACGGGTGTGGCAGCGCGTGTGTACGCTGCGCCCAGGGTTGTGGGTGGCGGGTGTACGCTCGGCCCACGGGTGTGGCAGCGCGTGTGTACGCTGGGCCCAGGGGTGTTGGAGCACGTGTGTACGCTGGGCCCATGGGTGTGGGAGCACGTGTGTACGCTGGACCCAGGGGTGTGGGAGCGCATGTGTACGCAGTGCCCCGGGGTGTGAGAGCGCGTGTGTACGCAGTGCCCAGGGGTGTGGAAGTGCGTGTGTACCCTGGGCCCATGGGTGTGGGAGCGCGTGTGTACGCTGGGCCCATGGGTGTGGGAGCGCGTGTGTACCCAGGGGTGTGGGAGCGCGTGTGTACGCTGGGCCCAGGGGTGTGGGAGCGCGAGTGTACCCAGCGGTGTGGGAGCGCGTGTGTACCGAGCGGTGTGTGAGCGCATGTGTATGCTGGGCCCAGGGGTGTGGGAGCGCGTGTGTACGCTGGGCCCAGGGGTGTGGGTGCGCGTGTGTACGCTGGGCCCAGCGGTGTAGGAGCGCGTGTGTACGCTGGGCCGAGGGGTGTGGGAGCGCGTGTGTAAGCTGGGCCCAGGGGTGTGGGAGCGCGTGTTTACGCTGGGCCCAGGTGTGTGGGAGCGCGTGTGTACCCAGGGGTGTGGGAGCGCGTGTGTACGCTGGGCCCAGGGGTGTGGGAGCGCGAGTGTACCCAGCGGTGTGGGAGCGCGTGTGTACCGAGCGGTGTGTGAGCGCATGTGTATGCTGGGCCCAGGGGTGTGGGAGCGCGTGTGTACGCTGGGCCCAGGGGTGTGGGTGCGCGTGTGTACGCTGGGCCCAGCGGTGTAGGAGCGCGTGTGTACGCTGGGCCGAGGGGTGTGGGAGCGCGTGTGTAAGCTGGGCCCAGGGGTGTGGGAGCGCGTGTTTACGCTGGGCCCAGGTGTGTGGGAGCGCGTGTGTACCCTGCGGTGTGTGAGCGCATGTGGACGCTGGGCCCAGGGGTGTGGGTGCGCGTGTGTACCCTGGGCCCAGGGGTGTGGCAGCGCGTGTGTACACTGGGCCCAGGGGTGTGGGTGCGCGTGTGTACGCTGGGCCCAGGGGTATGGCAGCGCGTGTGTACGCTGGGCCCAGGGGTGTGGGAGTGCGTGTTTACGCTGTGCCCCGGGGTGTGGGAGCGCGTTTGTACGCTGGGCCAAGGGGTGTGGCAGCGCGTGTGTACGCTGGGCCCAGGTGTGTGTGAGCGTGTGTGTACCAAGCGGTGTGGGAGCGCGTGTGTACGCTGGGCCCAGGGGTGTGGGAGCGCGTGTGTACGCTGGGCCCAGGGGTGTGGGAGCGCGTGTGTACGCTGGCCCGAGGGGTGTGGGAGCGCGTGTGTACCAAGCGGTGTGGGAGCGGGTGTGTACGCTGGGCCCAGGGGTGTGGGAGCGCGTGTGTATGCTGGGCCCAGGGGTGTGGGAGCGCGTGTGTATGCTGGGCCCAGCGGTGTAGGAGCGCGTGTGTACGCTGGGCCGAGGGGTGTGGGAGCGCGTGTGTAAGCTGGGCCCAGGGGTGTGGGAGCGCGTGTGTACGCTGGGCCCAGGGCAGTGGGAGCGCGTGTGTACCCAGCGGTGTGTGAGCGCATGTGTACGCTGGGCCCAGGGGTGTGGGAGCGCGTGTGTACGCTGGGCCCAGGGGTGTGGGTGCGCGTGTGTACCCTGGGCCCAGGGGTGTGGCAGCGCGTGTGTACGCTGGGCCCAGGGGTGTGGGTGCGCGTGTGTACGCTGGGCCCAGGGGTATGGCAGCGCGTGTGTACGCTGGGACCAGGGGTGTGGGAGCGCGTGTGTACCCAGCGGTGTGGGAGCGCGTGTGTACGCTGGGCCCAGGGGTGTGGGAGCGCGTGTGTACGCTGTGCCCCGGGGTGTGGGAGCGCGTGTGTACGCTGGGCCCAGGGGTGTGGGTGCGCGTGTGTACGCTGGGCCAAGGGGTGTGGCAGCGCGTGTGTACGCTGGGCCCAGGGATGTGGGAGCGCGTGTGTACCAAGCGGTGTGGGAGCACGTGTGTACGCTGGGCCCAGGGGTGTGGGACGCGTGTCTACACTGGGCCCAGGGATGTGGGAGCGCGTGTGTACACTGAGCCCAGGGGTGTGGGAGCGCGTGTGTACCCAGCGGTGTGGGAGCGCGTGTGTACGCTGGGCCCAGGGGTGTGGGAGCGCGTGTGTACGCTGGGCCCAGGGATGTGGGAGCGCGTGTGTACGCTGGGCCCAGGGGTGTGTGAACGCGTGTGTATGCTGGGCCCAGGGGTGTGGGATCGCGTGTGTACGCTGGGCCCAGGGGTGTGGGAGCGCGTGTGTACGCTGAGCCCAGGGGTGTGGGAGCGCGTGTGTACCCAGCAGTGTGGGAGCGCGTGTGTACGCTGAGCCCAGGGGTGTGGGAGCGCGTGTGTACCCAGCAGTGTGGGAGCGCGTGTGTACCCAGCAGTGTGGGAGCGCGTGTGTACGCTGGGCCCAGTGGTGTGGGAGCGTGTGTGTATGCTGGGCCCAGCGGTGTAGGAGCGCGTGTGTACGCTGGGCCGAGGGGTGTGGGAGCGCGTGTGTAAGCTGGGCCCAGGGGTGTGGGAGCGCCTGTGTACGCTGGGCCCAGGGGTGTGGGAGCGCTTGTGTACCCAGCGGTTTGTGAGCGCATGTGTACGCTGGGCCCAGGGGTGTGGGAGCGCGTCTGGATGGCGCCGCGGATGGCTGCCTCAGTGTGGAGCTCTCCATTAGTCTTACTGTTTTTGTTAGTTTGTCCTGTTTTTTGTTTCTCAAACGTAATAACTTATACCAGGGATGAACTGCTGAACGTTCAGCAGGACACATCACACAATTTTCAACCACTTTTTGATTTTTCAAACGTTTTACTGAACATTGTAACCGGCGGAGCAGCTGCGCTGTTTAAATGCTTTAAGAAGCGCAGGCGGGGGAAGAGAGCCGGTGCGCTCGTCAAGCTCCGACAGCGCGGCTTTAGAACTGCGCTGCCGAGTATACATCTGGCGAATCTCCGCTCTCTACCCAACAAAATGGACGAACTTTTCCTGCTCTCCAGGAAAAATAAGGACTTTTCAAACTCTGCCGCGCTGTGTTTCACGGAAACCTGGCTGAATGAAGCCATCCCGGACAACGCGCTACACCTGCCGGGCTTCCAGCTGTTCAGAGCGGATCGCGACACAGAATCAACGGGGAAATCGCGAGGCGGCGGGACATGCTTTTACATCAACGAAAGTTGGTGTACAAATGTGACACCATTGAAGAAGATGTGCTGTCCTGATCTAGAGGCATATTTCATCAACTGCAAGCCTTTCTATTCGCCGCGCGAGTTCACCTCGTTCATTCTTGTGAGTGTGTACATCCCTCCACAAGCGTGTGTGAACGCAGCATTGCAACAGCTGGCTGCTCAGATCACAGACACGGAGCAACAACACCCGGACTCTCTTATAATTATACTTGGGGATTTTAACAAAGCAAACCTCAAACGTGAACTGCCTAAATACAAACAGCACATTACATGCCCCACCAGAGACAAAAATACTTTGGATCACTGCTACACCACAATAAAGGATGCATATCGCTCCGTCCCCAGAGCAGCTTTAGGACTTTCTGACCACTGCCTGGTTCATCTTCTCCCAACCTATAGGCAAAAACTTAAATCTGCTAAGCCTGTAGTAAGGACAGTAAAGAGATGGACCAGTGAAGCAGAACAGGAATTACAGGCCTGTTTTGACTGCACTGATTGGAGTGTTTTTGAAGCTGCTGCCACCAATCTGGACGAGCTCACAGATTCTGTAACATCCTACATCAGTTTCTGTGAGGACATGTGCATCCCTACCAGGACACTTTTAACATATAACAATGACAAACCATGGTTTACAGCAAAGCTCAGACAGCTTCGTCAGGCCAAAGAGGATGCCTACAGGAGTGGGGACAGGATCTTGTACAACCAGGCCAGGAACACACTAACAAGGGCGATCAGAGCAGCTAAGAGGAGCTACTCTAAAAAACTGGAAAACCAGTTTTCGGCAAACGACCCTGCTTCAGTGTGGAAAGGCCTGAAAACCATCACTAACTACAAGACGCCATCCCCCAACTCTGTAGGGAATCAACAACTGGTTGATGACCTGAATGAGTTCTATTGTAGATTTGAAACTCCCAGTCTCACACCACACTCCTGTCCTAACCCTCTTTCTACACCACCATTATCACCTCTGACAACCACCCTCTCTTCCCCCCCTGCACTCCAGGTCTGTGAAAAGGATGTTCGCCAGATCTTTCTGAAACAAAAGAGAAGGAAAGCTCCAGGCCCTGACGGCGTGACACCAGCCTGTCTGAAATCCTGTGCTGACCAGCTGGCGCCCATTTTCACACAGATCTTCAACAGATCACTGGAACAATGTGAAGTGCCTTTGTGCTTTAAACGTTCCACAATCATCCCCATTCCAAAAAAACCTAAAATCACAGGACTTAATGACTACAGACCAGTCGCCCTAACATCTGTGGTCATGAAGTCATTTGAAAGACTGGTGTTGGCCTATCTGAGGGACATCACAGGACCCTTACTGGACCCCCTGCAGTTTGCTTATAGAGCAAACAGGTCTGTTGATGATGCAGTTAATATGGGACTGCACTTCATCCTTCAACATCTGGACAAACCAGGGGCTTATGCAAGGGTCTTGTTCATAGACTTTTCATCAGCTTTTTATACGATCATCCCAGCACTGCTTCAGACCAAATTAAACCAGCTCTCTGTTCCTAGCTCTATCTGTCACTGGATCACCAGCTTTCTGACAGACAGGCAGCAGCTAGTGAAACTGGGAAAATTCATATCCAACAGTCACACCACCAATACTGGAGCCCCTCAGGGATGCGTTCTCTCCCCACTGCTCTTCTCCATCTACACCAACGACTGCACCTCCACAGACCCCACTGTCAAGCTCCTGAAATTTGCAGATGACACTACAATCATCGGCCTCATCCAGGACGGTGACGAGTCTGCATACAGAAGGGAGGTCAAGCAGTTGGCTGTCTGGTGCAGTCACAACAACCTGGAGCTAAACACGCTCAAAACAGTGGAGATGATCGTGGACTTCAGGAGAAACCCAACTGCACTTCCCCCACTCACCATCATGAACAGCACTGTGACGGCAGTGGAGTCATTCCGGTTCCTGGGCACGACCATCTCTCAGGACCTGAAGTGGGACATTCACATTGACTCCATTGTTAAAAAGGCCCACCAGAGGTTGTATTTCCTTCGCCAGCTGAAGAAATTCAACCTGCCACAGGAGCTGCTCACACAGTTCTACTCAGCCGTCATTGAATCCGTCCTGTGCACTTCAATAACTGTCTGGTTTGGCTCAGCTACGAAAGCAGACATCAGAAGACTACAAAGGACGGTTCGGACTGCTGAAAGAATTATTGGCACTCCCCTGCCCACGCTGCAAGAACTGTATATATCCAGAGTGAAGAAAAGGGCACGGAATATCACTTTGGACCCCTCACACCCAAGCCACCTTCTTTTTGAACTTTTGCCATCGGGTCGACGCTACAGAGCACCGAACACCAGGACAGTCAGGCATAAGAACAGTTTTTTCCCCCAGGCAATCTACCTCCTTAACAGATAAACATCATTCAAACGGTCAATAAATATATGTGCAATATTGTGTACAATACCACTGTGCAATATACTGTATAATACCACAGACTTCAGATATTGATGTAACTTATTTAAAAGTATCTCACATCGTACTCCATTTGATGTCACCCATTTAAAAAAAAAAATTTCTTTTTTTTTTTTTTTTTGCGTCATGCTGTTTTTGTCTTGTCATTTGTATTTTTTGTTCTGGAAGCTCCGTCACTAAAACAAATTCCTTGTACGTGCAAGCGTACTTGGCAATAAAACTCTTTCTGATTCTGATTCTGATTCTGATTCTGTACGCTGGGCCCAGGGGTGTGGGTGCGCGTGTGTACCCTGGGCCCAGGGGTGTGGCAGCGCGTGTGTACGCTGGGCCCAGGGCTGTGGGTGCGCGTGTGTACGCTGGGCCCAGGGGTATGGCAGCGCGTGTGTACGCTGGGACCAGGGGTGTGGGAGCGCGTGTGTACCCAGCGGTGTGGGAGCGCGTGTGTACGCTGTGCCCCGGGGTGTGGGAGCGCGTGTGTACGCTGTGCCCCGGGGTGTGGGAGCGCGTGTGTACGCTGGGCCCAGGGGTGTGGGTGCGCGTGTGTACGCTGGGCCAAGGGGTGTGGCAGCGCGTGTGTACGCTGGGCCCAGGGGTGTGGGAGCGCGTGTGTACCAAGCGGTGTGGGAGCGCGTGTGTACGCTGGGCCCAGGGGTGTGGGAGCGCGTGTGTACCCAGCGGTGTGTGAGCGCATGTGTATGCTGGGCCCAGGGGTGTGGGAGCGCGTGTGTACGCTGGGCCCAGGGGTGTGGGTGCACGTGTGTACCCTGTGCCCAGGGGTGTGGCAGCGCGTGTGTACGCTGGGCCCAGGGGTGTGGGTGCGCGTGTGTACGCTGGGCCCAGGGGTATGGCAGCGCGTGTGTACGCTGGGACCAGGGGTGTGGGAGCGCGTGTGAACCCAGCGGTGTGGGAGCGCGTGTGTACGCTGGGCCCAGGGTGTGGGAGCGCGTGTGTACGCTGGGCCCAGGGGTGTGGGTGCGCGTGTGTACGCTGGGCCAAGGGGTGTGGCAGCGCGTGTGTACGCTGGGAGCAGGGGTGTGGGAGCGCGTGTGTACCAAGCGGTGTGGGAGCACGTGTGTACGCTGGGCCCAGGGGTGTGGGAGCGCGTGTGTACACTGGGCCCAGGGATGTGGGAGCGCGTGTGTACGCTGAGCCCAGGGGTGTGGGAGCGCGTGTGTACGCTGGGCCCAGGGGTGTGGGAGCGCGTGTGTACGCTGGGCCCAGGGATGTGGGAGCGCGTGTGTACGCTGAGCCCAGGGGTGTGGGAGCGCGTGTGTACCCAGCGGTGTGGGAGCGCGTGTGTACGCTGGGCCCAGTGGTGTGGGAGCGCGTGTGTATGCTGGGCCCAGCGGTGTAGGAGCGCGTGTGTACGCTGGGCCGAGGGGTGTGGGAGCCCGTGTGTAAGCTGGGCCCAGGGGTGTGGGAGCGCGTGTGTAAGCTGGGCCCATGGGTGTGGGAGCGCGTGTGAACGCTGGGCCCAGGGGTGTGGGATCGCGTGTGTACGCTGGGCCCAGGGTTGTGGGATCGCGTGTGTACGCTGGGCCCAGGGGTGTGGGATCGCGTGTGTACGCTGGGCCCAGGGGTGTGGGTGGCGTGTGTACGCTGGGCCCAGGGGTGTGGCAGCGCGTGTGTACGCTGGGCCCAGGGGTGTTGGAGCACTTGTGTACGCTGGGCCCAGGGGTGTGGGAGCGCGTGTGTACCCAGGGGTGTGGGAGCGCGTGTGTACGCTGGACCCAGGGGTGTGGGAGCGCGTGTGTACGCTGGGCCCAGGGGTGTGGGAGCGCGTGTGTACGCTGGGCCCAGGGGTGTGGGAGCGCGTGTGCACGCTGGGCCCAGGGGTGTGGGTGCGCGTGTGTACGCTGGGCCCAGGGGTGTGGCAGCGCGTGTGTACGCTGGGCCCAGGGGTGTGGGTGGCGTGTGTACGCTGGGCCCAGGGGTGTGGCAGCGCGTGTGTACGCTGGGCCCAGGGGTGTTGGAGCACGTGTGTACGCTGGGCCCATGGGTGTGGGAGCGCGTGTGTACGCTGGGCCCAGGGGTGTGGGAGCGCGTGTGTACCCAGGGGTGTGGTAGCGCGTGTGTACCCAGGGGTGTGGTAGCGCGTGTGTACGCTGGACCCAGGGGTGTGGGAGCGCGTGTGTACGCTGTGCCCCGGGGTGTGAGAGCGCGTGTGTACGCTGGGCCCAGGTGTGTGGGAGCGCGTGTGTACGCTGTGCCCCGGGGTGTGAGAGCGCGTGTGTACGCTGGGCCCAGCGGTGTGGGAGCGCGTGTGCACGCTGGGCCCAGGGGTGTGGGAGCGCGTGTGTACGCTGGGCCCATGGGTGTGGGAGCGCGTGTGTACTCTGGGCCCATGGGTGTGGGAGCGCGTGTGTACGCTGGGCCCAGGGGTGTGGGAGCGCGTGTGTACCCAGCGGTGTGGGAGCGCGTGTGTACCCAGCGGTGTGTGAGCGCATGTGTACGCTGGGCCCAGGGGTGTGGGAGCGCGTGTGTACGCTGGGCACAGGGGTGTGGGAGCGCGTGTGTACGCTGGGCCCATGGGTGTGTGAGCGCGTGTGTACTCTGGGCCCAGGGGTGTGGAAGCGCGTGTGTACCCAGGGGTTTGGGAGCGCGTGTGTACGCTGTGCCCCGGGGTGTGGGAGCGCGTGTGTACGCTGGGCCCAGGGGTGTGGGTGCGCGTGTGTAAGCTGGGCCAAGGGGTGTGGCAGCGCGTGTGTACGCTGGGCCCAGGGGTGTGGGAGCGCGTGTGTACCAAGCGGTGTGGGAGCGCGTGTGTATGCTGGGCCCAGGGATGTGGGAGCGCGTGTGTATGCTGGGCCCAGGGGTGTGTGAACGCGTGTGTATGCTGGGCCCAGGGGTGTGGGATCGCGTGTGTACGCAGGGCCCAGGGGTCTGGGAGCGCGTGTGTACGCTGGGCCCATGGGTGTGGGAGCGCGTGTGTACGCTGAGCCCAGGGGTGTGGGAGCGCGTGTGTACCCAGCGGTGTGGGAGCGCGTGTGTACGCTGGGCCCAGGGGTGTGGGAGTGCATGTGTATGCTGGGCCCAGCGGTGTACAGATGTCACCCTTAAAAACCCGCGTGTTCTCCCGCGGGATGCCGCAATTTAGCGCGCGGCTTGCCGCGACTTGCCGGAGGCAACATTCGGGAATTTAAAATAAATGTGTTGTGCTTCACTGAATATCCGCCAGATGGCGCATAGAAGGACTTTATCTAAAAGCCGGTTCATTCAAAAGATTCAAATCATGACGTCACTCGCTACCTAACGCTGAGAAGGCGAACGAGGATTTTAACAGTTTTTCTCTCGTTTTAAAGTGTTTTTATGAACTTTTTGAATTAAACAAATAACCTATGCATAATAATCGAGTGTCTTTTCGCTTTTTTTTTGTATATTTGAAGATAATTCATACGTTTTAAGCCGCTGCAAAAGGCTGGTTTGCTGGGCGAGTACTGACATCGCGACTACTTTTATTACACCTACATTTGTTTATTTGTACATGTATGTTATTAATATTAATTTTTTAGAGATTGTGTGTGCGTGCACGGAGAGCTTGTGTTGATAAGTGTATGTGGATAAGTTGATAAGTGTATCAGAAAGCATTAAAATGTTCATTTGAATTAAAATGACACACACACGTCTGTATATACAGTATATCAATTACATATATATCAATTTCATTAGTTCGTTCATTCTATTTGAAGCTTCGGATGTTTTTTTTTTTTTTGGTTTGGTTAGATTAGTTCTGAACTCGCTTCCGTGAAACTATCACTAAAACAATGTACTGAGCCCTCCTGAGGATATAAAGCTTTATTATTGTGTTTGAATAAATATTCAGATCTACCACAGCAGGTAATAAACTATGGTGTGTCATAACCGAAGCAAACACCACGATTATGCCTCGTTTCGTTCGACGGGAACGTGGTTCACTTGGCCGCGGTGTATTATAAACCTGTGGAATGTTTCACTGTTTATGCTCACATAAGCGTAATAAAAGCGAGTGAAATGTGGAAATGATGTGTGGCAACTCAATGAGGACTAAAGCAAAGATTTCGGTAACTCCACTGAGTGTAACATCTGCATAGTGACACTGAACATCTTCACTTTTCCTTTTACCTCTGAAAAAAAAGCTGTATTTTGTTTGTTTATATTTAGTGTTTTTATAACAGTAGAACAAGTACCCGCGCGCACGCACACACACAGACACACACACAGACACACAGACACACACACTCCCCTGTATGAAGGTAAAACAGTAGCAAAACCTGAGAGCTTGCAAATTTGAATGTGAGTAGCAAAAGTCAGAGCGCTGGGATTTGAGGTTGTACTGCCAGATCTGAGAGGTTGTGAGCGCCGACTTGTGGTTGTACAGCGAAACTGAATTAAAGCACAAAGATAAATGTGTAGTACACAATTGTGTCTGTCATTTTGTTCATGTGAGTGACACTTTACACATTTGTCACTATTAATCTGCAACTTCGAATTCAAAACACAGGTGTACACATCAGAGCTGTGAGTATAAATTTCAACTTACAAATACAACTCTTAGTTTTACAAGTTCTCACATTCAAATTTGCAAGCTCTCGGGTTTTGCTACTGTTTTACCTTCATACCCCTGAGCCCTCGGGAAACATCCAATCACCGTCGGTATACAAATGAGTCAAGACGTAGCCTAACGTGGTGTCGTGTCGGATTTCAGTGGTCACGGAGTGGGAAGACTTTGAAGAAGCTGCAGTGACAGTAAACAGCTGAACAACTTCACTTTTCCGTTTACCTCTGAGGAAAAAAAGCTGTATTTTGTTTGTTTATATTTAGAATTTTTATAGTAGTATAAGAGAAAGTTATAGTTTGGTCTGTACTGTATTTCGCACCCTTGTAGAGAATAAATAAATGAATAACACCTTCATATCCCCTCTCAAGAGTGTCATAGTCCATTGTTAGTTTTAATGATCTGGCTGAAACTAATTATCACTACATAAGTACCCTAACACCATTGATCATGAGTCTCAGCTGAACCTAATTCTATACTTGTAACAGAAAATGTAGATGCAGATTCCAAATGTGTATTTATATAATAGATAGATAGATAGATAGATAGATAGATAGGTGTGTGTGTGTGTGTGTGTGTGTGTGTGTGTGTGTGTGTGTGTGTAGGCTCTACGCAGGGGCAAGAGAGGGCAGCGCACCCTTAAATGTCTGCACATGTTAATATATTCCTAAAATGTATATATTACAAGTTGATAAACTGATCTGCGGTAGCGGAAAAATCCGCTGAAAATAGGACAGGCTGCAGCGCACGCGCACACACACACGCACACACACACACACAGACACACCTCCCTTGAGCCCTGCGTCTGTCGGATTTCAGCGGTCACGGAAAGACTTTGAAGCAGTTTATATATGAATCTAAGCTTGAACTTATCAGCATTGTAAATATATAATACTTTTCAAAAAAAATCGCTATTACTTTGACCCTGAAGTTTAGTTTAGCACACACAAAAAACAGAAAAGTCATTTCTGGTAAATCAACGGAATGTGTAGTTTATTTACAGTAATTCATTAAAAAATGAATATACATTGTACAGTACACGGTAAACACGGGAAAGATTACAAAATGAAAAAACAAACAGTGTCTACTTTATAAACAGCTTAGTATGTGCGTCGAGATGCTGAAATCCCTTGCATGTTTTTGCTTCCAAGTGGAGAGATATTTGACCGATAGCCTAGAACAAAAGATCTATAGGTGTGATCACAACCCCCTCCGACCGACCGTGCCATCAATCACTGACCACCTCAGAAGTTCCCTCCAATGTATGGCTGCAATACTTGTTTTGCAAGTATTTTTAACACCATTCAAAGGCTTCAAAGGGGCAGTTATCGGCTATGACACGTTGAAGGAGAACTTAATAGTTCTCAAAAATAGTGTAAATGTCTGCAACAATCACTAACCATTAAAATGTTTTTTTTTTGTAATTAAACATGAAAATATTAATTATATTTCCATATATACACACACACACACACACACACACAAGGGCGTAGGTTTGCTACCTATGACTCCAACTAATACCCCATCCCCCAATCCCCTTTTCCACCCACCAACCCCCAACCCCATCCACCTACCAACCTCCCACCCCAACTATGTCCACTGAATACATGTTTTTCTTAATATGGTGCGAAATCACTTTACATTAATACTAGCAATGCTTCGATTTATATTAATCCACTCGAAATGCAATTCATTAAGTTAAATTAAGGAATAGTGTAAAGTTAAAGGAATGTTTCATAACTGACAAAAAGATAGTCTTTAATAAAATAAAAACTATTCTTTATTGAGCCCTAGTGCAAATGAAACATCTCAATCATCTGTATATATATAAAAGTAGATTACATCTAAACATGAACTACTAGGTAGAGTACCACACAACAGCTCAATGCCTATTGCTCCTATATGAAGGAGACAAAAACATGCCTTCGCCTCTCGTTAACAGAAATAAACTGCTGGCATATTTGTTTGACATCAATATTGTCCAGGCTGTTCTTTTTTTCTTCTGATAAACACTAAAGATGATATTTTGTAGAATGCTGAAAACCTGTAATCATTGATTTACATAGTATTTGTTTTTCCTGCTACGGAAGTCAATGTTTTCAGCTTTTTTCCCCAATATCTTATTTTGTATTCAACAAAATAAAGAAAATCATTAAAGTTTGGAACCACTTAAGGAGTAAATAGTGACTAAAGTTTTTTTGGGGGTGAACAATGGCTTTGACCCTAACTCTTCCCCTCTGACTGCACTAGGACCGGACAGCATTGCCACCTGATGAAATAGCGTGACAAAAAAGTGAAATGTCAGTTCAAAACTTTTGCCAAAAACACTAATGAATCACTTACATCCTCAGCCTATCACTCCTCATAATGCTAAATATTAGTATAATCAACATGTATAATACACGCACACATATTATATGTTATATACTGTATAATCAACATTCAGATTGACCTCCTGTGAACTCGCCTCTTCACCTGAACTACAACATGGCTGATCTGCTTCTGTCCCCTAATTGAAAAACATTGAGGGATTCCTTATGAGCATGGACAGAGAATGCCTCAGCCTATTATTGGTAACAATGTTAAATCTCAGGACAACTACAGTGGCTTGCAAAAGTATTCGCCCCCCGTGAACTTTTCCACATTTTGTCACATTACAGCCACAAACATGAATCAATTTTATTGGAATTCCACGTGAAAGACCAATACAAAGTGGTATACACGCGAGAAGTGGAACGAAAATCATACATGATTTCAAACATTTTTTTTTTTTTACAAATAAATAACTGAAAAGTGGGGTGTGTGTAATTATTCAGCCCCCTTTGGTCTGAGTGCAGTCAGTTGGCCATAGACATCGCCTGATGAGTGCTAATGACTAGAGAGCACCTGTGTGTAATCTACACTCTCTCCATCGCTGTCTGATATACAGCACAGGTGTTTAGGTTCTGTTACCTGACAAAACAGGATAAACACATGCCATTTAAACAGCAATCATTTTATTTCACTTTTTCTGAGTCTTAGTGTGCAAACCTCGAATCAAATCATTAATGTTCGCCAAGTAAGTGAATGCATTTTAAAAACTATTTTTCTGAAGTGGATTGTCTATTGGTGTCAACAAAATTCTAGCCATATGGCAATATTAGTTTATCAATTTCTTTCACAATACTGATTTCTGACAAACAGTCACTAGATTAGGAGACTGACAGGGATCATATTTATACTTTTACATTTAGCTGTTTAATCTGCTGTTAGTTTTACGTCTGTATTCACAGACTATATCCTGGCCTGCTGTACTGAATGTGAGACCACTGCATTTGGCGCTGCTTGTGTCTGAACGCAGCCAATCGTCTATCACATGATGGCAGGGAAAGGCACAGCCAATCAAAATGTTCATATGTGTTTTGGGGGCGGGAGGACTCAAGGAGAGAACGTGATTTATCCCTTTCTGCGTGTCTAGGTTAATGTTGACAGAACGATTAAAAAAAAAGTGGATTAAATTATTGGTGGGGACATTTCAATGGTCGGAGGATATTGGTGGGGACACATCCCCTCCGTCCACCCTAAATCTACGCCCCTGTATATATATAATTTAAAACTATTTATTCATTTGTCTTTTATTTACTTACTTTCTAGCGAATGCTTTTTTAGGGCTCTAAAAACTACGGCAGTATGAATGACAATGGAATAGGACGTGTGAGTTGCACCGGTCACACACACACACACACACACACAATATATATATATATATATATATATATATATATATATATATATATATATATAATTAAATTCTTAAAACATCGTGTTCACCCATGCACTGAAAAAAAGAACTTGTAAGATTTACTTGATAAAATCCTCATAACAATTTGGACACAGATTTTAAGTAAATTTTATTGCTCCAATATTAAGGCTGAATCCCAACCCTTCCCCCTACTCTTCCATTTGGCGCGTTCATGTGCAGGGGTAGTGGTGTCTCATTTCTCTTTTGGTTGGAGGTGTAGGGGGAGGGGGGAAGGGTCAGATAGCCCTCCAAACGAAGATTTTTCAGGACCTCACTTCAAACGAAGGGCTAAGCGAAGTTTTCAACATGGCTGCTCACTCGAGCAAACAGACCCATAAATTATCACAGTGATAATGTACGCACAGTACCGCGCTACCGTATTAAACGTACATTCACATCAACTACCACACAGAGTTTTATCAGTAATCTCCCAGAGTTACCAACTTCGATTAGGCCACCGTCTGACCCCACAGAACTTGATCAGGCGACTGAATATTTAGAGTCGACACTTCGTTGTACCTTAGATAATGTAGCTCCAGCTAAAAGAAAAATTATTAGAGATAAGAAACTCGCTCCCTGGTATAACGATCACACGCGCACTTTAAAACAGACTGCTCGGAAATTAGAGCGTAAATGGCGTCAAACTAAATTGTTGGTATTTCAAATAGCATGGAAAGAGAGCATCCTGAACTATAGGAAAGCTCTTAGTGTAGCTAGATCAACGTATCTCTCCACTCTTATAGACGAAAATAAAAATAATCCTAGATTTTTATTTAATACCGTAGCCAAATTAACCAGAAATAAGACCACTACAGAAATCTCCACAACAACATCATGCAATAGTGAGGACTTCATGAACTTTTTTAATAATAAAATTGTAAATATCAGGCATAAAATTGAGGCTTTGAAACCAAACAATGTAATTGATACTGATGTTAACCTAGCCATGTCAGATTCAAACCTAGAATACTTTACTCCTCTTGAAGAGAATGAACTAATTTCACTCATCTCTTCTGCAAATTCATCAACCTGTATATTAGATCCTATACCGACACATTTTCTTAAACAGATAGCACCAGTAATAACAGAACCGATGTTGAGAATAATTAATTCCTCACTCAGCATTGGTTATGTTCCAAAATCTTTTAAAGTAGCAGTTATTAAACCAATAATTAAGAAACCTGACCTCGACCCCTGTCAGCTGTCCAATTACAGGCCAATATCAAACCTCCCCTTTATCTCTAAGATTCTGGAAAAGATAGTAGCGGAGCAGCTATGCTCATATCTACATAGAAATGGCATACATGAACTGTATCAGTCAGGATTTAGGCCTCATCACAGCACAGAAACAGCACTCGTTAAAGTAGTAAATGACCTCCTATTGGCCTCTGATCAGGGTTGTGTAACTATGCTTGTATTACTCGACCTCAGTGCAGCTTTTGACACTATTGATCATGCTATTCTTCTTCACAGATTAGAAAATTTAGTAGGAATTAAGGGTACAACCCTCTCCTGGCTCAGATCCTATTTGACAGATCGTTATCAGTATGTAGACTTAAATGGTGATTATTCTGCATGTTCTCTAGTGGAGTTTGGCGTTCCGCAGGGTTCAGTTTTAGGCCCACTGCTTTTTTCCCTTTACATGCTTCCTCTGGGCAACATAATCCGTAAGCATGGTATTAGTTTTCATTGTTATGCTGACGACACACAGTTATATGTCTCAACAAAACCTGATGAGAAAAACCATCTTACTAAAGTTGAGCAATGTGTTCAGGACATAAGAAATTGGATGCTAATTAACTTCCTTCTGCTTAATCCGGATAAGACAGAAGTTCTAGTCATAGGACCGCATACAGCTAGAAGTAAAATCTTAGATCACACCGTAACTTTAGATGGCCTTTCTGTTCCGTCAAGTGCAACAGTAAAAGACCTCGGCGTGATTATAGATTCCAGCCTTTCATTTGAAGCTCATGTAGATAATATCACCAGGATAGCATTCTTTCACCTTAGAAATATCGCCAAAATAAGAAATATATTGTCGCTAAATGATGCAGAAAAACTAGTTCATGCTTTTATCACTTCTAGGTTGGACTATTGTAATGCCTTACTGTCTGGTTGTTCAGTTAGGTGCATAAACAAGCTTCAGCTAGTCCAAAATGCAGCAGCGAGAGTCCTCACTAGAACCAGAAGATATGAGCACATCACCCCTATCCTATCTTCACTGCATTGGCTCCCTGTGAAATTTCGCATTGATTTTAAAATACTACTCTTGACATATAAGGCATTAAATGGTCTCGCGCCGCAGTATCTGAGCGAACTGCTAGTGTCTTACGATCCGCCACGCCTACTTCGGTCAAAGGATGCAGGCTGCTTACCAGTACCGCGTATTATGAAAACTACAGCTGGGGGCAGAGCTTTTTCTTACAAAGCCCCAAAATTATGGAATAGTCTTCCAAATAGTGTTCGGGACTCAGACACAGTCTCAGTGTTTAAGTCTAGGCTAAAAACCTATTTATTTAGCCAAGCATTTTTATAAATAGATTTGCCATAAGGTAAAGGAGCAGATCTGGGGGACTCATGGACGTAGAGTATTATGGTGAACTGGTATGTTTTAGATGCTGTCTTCCTCAGTCTCATTTGATCACTCAGGTTTGTTGACGGTGAGGTGATTGTTTGCTTTACATCTCAGGGAGCCCTCATGTTTGTGTTTCCTTCTGGCTCTCCCTTTTAGTTATGCTGTCATAGTTAGTCCTGCCGGAGTCCCTGCTTGCACTCTACAGTAAATATACATTCACATTAGACATTGTGACTGTGACCATACCTAATTGCAATCTCTCCTCCTCTTCTCTTCCTCCCCCTCTTTCTCTTTCCTCTCTCCCCCTGTCTCCCCCTTTCACTCTTTCTCTCTCTCTCTCTGTCGAGCTACACATGTGGTTCCTGAGCTGCCAGTGATCCAGACTCCCACTGCCCTCCGGACCTGTCTGATCCATCCTGGTGCCCGGTTTCTGGTTGGAGGTCTCATCGCATGGATGCCCCGTGTGTCTCTTTAGGATGCGTCTGGTGTCTGGGGATGATTCTCTATACTTAGAAGATGGTTCTGGCCTCGACTGGTGTTGTCAGCTGTTTCTCTGAGGACTTGACAATTCGATAGTTCAGGACTGGAACTTTCTACAAGTCTATCTGAGTCTCGAATAACTACTGGACTCCATTTTACATCAAGTATTATAACATCAATTAACATCAACTATTATAGCTGAACCTAACACTTAACACTGTATAAATGCAGATCATTTCCTGCTATCTGTTTCACCCAGATGAGGATGGGTTCCCTGTCGAGTCTGGTTCCTCTCAAGGTTTCTTCCTATTACCGTCTCAGGGAGTTTTTCCTTGCCACTGTCGCCCTCGGGCTTGCTCGCCAGGGAATATCTGAACATTTTGATTCATACATATTCACATTCCATACAAACGTAAATAATTCTTTTGATTGTGTAAAGCTGTTTTGAGACAATGTCAATTGTTAAAAGCGCTATACAAATAAAACTGAATTGAATTGAATTGAATAAATGTTAAGTCATTTTTGCCATTAATAAAGATTTTTATGACAAGTTTTCATTATATGTATATTACCTTTAGTCTTGTGTTTGTGTTTATGGTGATGTTCTGTAAAGAAACGTTTGCAAAAAAAATCGCTAAAGTTTGCTAGCGGATAGCACATATTGCACAATATTACAAATATATATATTTTATGTCACATACACTTTACTGCATGCTACAAACAAATATGAAAGTTCAGTAGCACGGCATTTTGCCGAGCATTTGATAACGCATTGTTTGTTTTGCTTACGGCCATACACTATTGTTTTGCTTACACTATTCTTACTTATTGCAACGTGACCACAGTTTTGTAATTTATATTCTGTATATGGACGGCTGAGGAAACCCGAAGACTCATCCGTGTTCGTGGTGAAAATGAGCAACTTTTTTAAAAATCGAAATACGGCGCAAAAAACCTTTGGGAGTGAGTAATCTCTCTTATTGGAATGTGTGATAAACATCGGCGCATGTCCTCTGACGTAACATTAGGAACCAGCGACAACGTATGATGACGTATAACAGTGTTGTCCCATTTCTTAGGGGAAATATTTATACCCTTCCCCTTTCCACTTCGTTTCAAGGGACAAGGGGAAGAAAATAGAATTGTGATTCAGCCTAAGTAAAACTCACCCGTAATTGTCAGGTAAAATTTACTTAATTAAATTAACAATAAAAGAAATCAAGTAAAAGTTACATAATTATATTTAATGCACAAATTAGATTTATTTAAAATAATCAAGTAAAGTTGCAGGAACCTTAATTTTATGAAATTACTATAATTTTGTTTTGTGAGATTTTCCCTTAACTTGGTTTTATCAATTTATATTACTCCCTATAATAATGTAAACATTGCTAATTTATGTTTTGGAAAGAAACTTAAGTAATTATTTCATCTATATCTTTCATAAATCACACAACTAAAATATAATTAAACAGTTTATTCACCAACATTACCAAATATTTGTGACATTCACAGTCTAGATCCAAGTTGTCTTTTTAATAAAAGTGCATTCAGCTAAATTTTGCATCCATAGAAAAAAACTGCACAGCACCAGGGCCTGAAATACTTGTTTTAAACAAAATTGTGTAAAATAATAAATAAATAAAATACAGCATTCATTTAGAAATAAAATACAGCAGAAAATACATTAAACAAACTGTAGAATAAACGTTAAAATGTAATAGCCCTCGGAAGCAGTGAAGTTGCAACATTCAAATCAGCACTCTGGACTAGTATGCCATTGAAACCATAACGCATTAAAACATTAAGCTGAACATGTAAACACAACATGTAAACACTTGTAGTCAAGCCAAATCAAATGTTTTAAGATAACTTCATCTTTAAAGCTTGCACTTTTGGTGATAGCTTAATCCCATCAAGTTCTAGAAGAACTTTCTGAAAATAGCTCAAATGTGTAGCGCAGTGCTCAGAGCTATTGCCACATTCTTGCAAAATTTCCTCTCCTTCAAGGATTATGGATACACCAACTGGTCCTTCCCCTTCAACAGCACAGACGACAAGGATTTTAAGAAGGTGCATACTGGCATCACTTCGTCTGTCCCCCTGCATAAAATGTACAAGAAAATAAATAATTTATTTTGAGAAACAAAAAAAAAAATCTGAATTGCTTCAACCTGTGCTGACTTCATTTCACAGAGAAAAAAAAATAATACAAATAATTGATAATAAAAAATGACCATCACTTCATATACTTCAGATTGTTAAACTTGGGTTAAATTGCTTTAGCAATAATCTTGCATCACTAAAACATGGCATGAGATGGCTACACTCCATAGATTACTCTGCACCTTTACAGTGTCAGGAAATGCTATGAGGAATGCTGAGTTTGTATTTAAAGGGTTAGTCCAAACATGAAATTTCGTTCAATAATTACTCAGATTTATATATTCATTTGCATTTATATGCTTCTGTCCAATGCAACAAACACTATATTCAAGGTATTAATAAATTGTATAATTAATAAGAAAACAATGCTTTACCAGGAAATCATCAAAGAGATCCTCTTCAGATTCATGTCTCATCTTTACGCTTTGTTTCTGTGAAAATATTTACATTGTATCATTACATAATCTTTTATTCGTACAACTACATTTAGGCATTTCTTCATCTTTTGTAAGTTTGCCTTTATCCAAAGCAAATTACAAAATAGGAAGGCATCAAGCATGTCAAGCAGTGCTACTAACACAAAGTTTCTGACACCGTTAGAAAAATACAAGATAGATCAGCGAGGGATTAAGGAAAAAGTAAGAAGCAAGAATCATGTGTGGAAAGATTAAGCATGCAGGGTCACAGGATGACTCGACTTATTTTTATTGTCTGCAATGCGATTTAGACAAATTAGAACTGCGGTCAAGCCAGCCGCGATTGATTTTAGTGTGCGCACATATTACAGTGATTACGGTAGTTTCAGGACCGACACAGAGACAACGCGCTTTCAGAGCGCTTTTCATTTAGACGCCCAGGACTGAGAGATAATACAACATGCTCGTCAATTTTTACTTGCTTATTTATTTGCATTTCTGCTTTAATATCCGTGTTATTTATTGGTGACTTTGACGGTTGTCTGTTACAATATTTTTCTTAAATATTCACCATTCAAATAATTGTTTTATGTAGATAAGTTACAGCAGAATTCGTAGAATACAGACAAAATAATGTATTTAGTCTTTCTAAATACCAGAATTGATTTTTATTTTGTTTTACTGTTCAAAAGTAGCAGTTATTCTTCAATGAATGTTTTCTATAATGAGGATTAACGTCTGCTTTGGAAGAGAGGTCAAATAAACAAATGTTCACAATGGGGGAAAAAAAGTTAAATAAAATGCCTTTATTTCACTTCAGAGACCTATGAAAAAATTAATTCTAGTAAGTATAAAACGCCATGGTCAGTTTTTATCCCATATAATTTACACACATTATATGATAAAAAAAAAAAAGTAGAAAAAAACAATGATCAGTTCTTATTCAGGACGTCCCATACTATATACACACCAAATATGAAACAATTTTACTGCAGCATTTTTGAGATATTGGACATTATTACACTTTAAAGGGGTATAAAGACCCCATTTCTAATAAGTAGAAAAAAACAATGATCAGTTCTTATTCAGGACGTCCCATAATATATACACACCACATATGAAACTATTTTACTGCAGCATTTTTCAGATATGGGGCATTATTACATTTTAAAGGGGTATAAAGACCCCATTTCTAATAAGTAGAAAAAAACAATGATCAGTTCTTATTCAGAACGTCCCATACTATATACACACCACATATGAAACTATTTTACTGCAGCATTTTTGAGATATTGGACATTATTACACTTTAAAGGGGTATAAAGACCCCATTTCTAATCAGTAGAAAAAAACAATGATCAGTTCTTATTCAGGACGTCCCATACTATATACACACCACATATGAAACTATTTTACTGCAGGATTTTTCAGATATGGGGCATTCTCTCTGTGTTGTTCATGAAACTACCGTAATCACTGTAATATGCACGTGCACTAAAATCAATCGCGGCTGGCTTGACCGTGTTTTTCTGAACCGCGGCTGGCTTTACCGCAGTAAATTAGAGCTGCTGTCAATACTGTATGAACATATGTACAGGTTCTTTACTCGTAACTCATTAATAAAGTTCGGCTTCAGAAAAAAAAAAACGTTTATTGCTAGTGCTCTTTTACCATTTAATGCTTTAACACACACGACTCAGTTAGTTCAGAAATGGCATCTAACTGGCGAGCCTTTGTCTGAACACACCGTTTTCACTCGGGGTGGGGGTAAGAAACACACATCTCGGTGTGTATTAATCCGCGCGCTCGGTTCGTTATTATTTTATTTATTTATTTATTTACCACAGGACCCATGGGGGCTCCGTAGGTTCAGGTTTTTACACGAAAACGGTGTTTTGTGAATCTCCACACTATTAAAAACTGAAATTGCTAATTGTACGTCCTGAGATTAAGATGAACATTAATTGGGAGTCATGAAAGCGAGAATCACATCCAAAAAAGAAAGCTAAACTTACCTCGAACACGACAAACTCCAGCTCCAGCCACGCCGTGTTGTAACCTCCGTGATGATTCCCAACCGACTGATACACAGCGCGGGCACAGCGACTCCAAACACGCATGCGCAGTTTAATTTGCACACATTTTCGGCTTCAGTAGACACACAATACTTCAGACTGAAACAGGATTGCCCCCTACAGGTAATGAAGGGCATGTTCACAGCTTCCCGCACGCAGCCGCGCAAAGCCGCGGCAAGTCACGGGATCCCTTTTCTCGAAACGCGGGTTTTTAATGGCGACATCTGTAACTAGGACTTTAAAAGGGTCATTTATTTGAATCAATACTTTAAACTAGTAAACAATTAAATATAAATTACTTATTCAATTGGCTATGGGGCACGAGCCGTGGCCCGCCATGAAGGAGGGTGTATAGTAATTGAAGGCCGAAACGCCCTGTGATTCTATGGTTTACTACTGATGACGTGTCTCACAATTTAGGATATCGTTGGGTTGAAGGGAATTTTAATCTTAGCTCACACCTTTAACCTTAAATAGGATTTAATGAGTCTCCTATCCCTGAACTCAAAACATAACCGTTAGTTTTGAACTCTAAACCCAATTTTTTAAAACCTAAACATAACCGTTAGTTTAAAATGTAAGCTCTAGAACCCTAGGTCAGCATAACCATATTTTTTTGTAACCCTAGGTGTATCTGACCTTTAACCTTTCGACAGGCACAGTCACTTAATACTAATTCTACCCTATCTGGAGTAGTAGTGCTTGTGGATAAATTTTACCCCAGCCTAGCCCAAAACACGATCGTTAGCCTTGCATAATCTATCAGGCACCATATCTGTCGATCGTTTGTATGGAGAGTGCTGGAGATGAGGCCTGAGTTGCAGGCCCGTGCACCATGTGGGTTCTGGGTTTATCTCAGGGCTACATCTTTTTACCCTAACCCTAACCCACACTTAAGCCCCCCCCCCCACATGGACTAAGCACCTAAATACCGCCTGCTGAAAGGCTGGACCCCTGGTATAACCGCTTTTTGGGGTTTTTAATTTTGTCCTCCTCCTCCCCGCAGGCCAAGTCCTCCTGGAGGAAAATGGTCCTCCCCCCCCACCAGGCACCTCAGGTCGGACACACTAGGCACCCCCACCCGCGGTCACACCCCTGCAGGTCAGGCTTTGGGACTTTGGATGATACTCTGTCACCCGTATCTCGGCCACCGTCGGTCCGATCTGCCCCAAATTTCGCAGGTCTGCTCGGGGAATGGGCCTGGATCAGATGCCACTGGCGCCAGCCCCGTAGACCCAACAGCCGCAGAGAAACGCCGGCTCCAACCCGGGTGGGAAATACAATGGGAGAGAGAAGGGGGTTGTGCGCATCTCATGCCCGAGCAGCCAATTGGCGGGGCACGCAGCCAGCCCCATACCACCCCGCGGCCCAAATCCAGCGAGCTCAGGCCCCGCACTCTAGCCCTGATGGTCGCGGAGATACGCCAGAAAGAGCGCCGCATGCTTTTCGGCCACTAGCGGGCGCTCCGAGGGCCCTGTGCCCGGCTTTTTCTGTATCTTCCTGGAGATTTTTTTTATCCTACCCAAATGCCAACCCTAGCCTTAAACAGGATTTAGTTCATTATCCATCCCTGAACACGAAACATAACCGTTGGTTCTAACAATTAACTGCTAGTTCAAAACTTAAACTTTTTTACCCTAACCTAACCCTAACCCTGTGTGGCGAGCGGTAGGGGGGCGCTGGCTCGCTTGGGCTCCACCGCTCCACTACTGTTAACAAATGTAGCCAATTACGCCACCTTGGGAATTACACCCAAGGAAATAAAAAAAACCCTAATTAATAAATTAACTAAAGCACCCAGGTACATTCAGCAAAGATGCAAGAGGCATGGATTTCGTACATAAATGTTTATTCTCTCACAAAAATACACAATGTCACAGTTCAACAATTAGGTATAACCATAATTAATAATTTTAATTTGACATCAGGAATATGCAATGCTAAGAATTATAAAAATGTATTTTCATTTCATCATTTTAGAGCTGGACCAGTGGGTGGCAGACTATGAAAGACAGGGACGGGATGAATATCCCAGCCAGAGTCACCCCAGACACACGTGAATCACATCCACGCACTATTCACTGTGACAATCGACACAGAAGTGACCAACACGCACACGAAGAAGGAAACCAACCCCAACACGTCACACACTGCCACCACCTTCAGCTCACAGCTCTACAAAATAGACATATTAAAATAAAAGGAGAGAAAAATGAGAAACAGACAAATTACAATTTAAAAACAAATTCTAAGACAGAATGCATACACAGCAGCAAAGCACCCCGCCAATAAAGCATCAGCTATGCAACACAACAGTGAAGCAATTATATTGCAGCCATTTGTCCAATGACTGTAAAGCAAACAAAAATAAAGCAAAAAGAAAATCAAGAATCATACAAAGCAAAACATTCAGGCAAAAGCAGCATTCAAGGCGAAACAAAGCGTTCAGGCATGCAAAGTTCAAGCAAAGCAAAACAGCAGCGTTCATGCAGTTATCCACAGCACCCACTTCGAAATACAGCTCCTGTTCCGGATGCTGAATGAACAACAAGGATATTTCCATTCCTTTATTTTCCTACAACAGGTTCTAAATAAGGTAGAACAGAATCTAATCACTGAGCACAAGAAGCTGCTGTATAAAATCAGGCATAAAGTCATCATCTCAATCACAAGATTTTTTTCCCCTTCATTCTAGATTAAAGATTTATAAGGGTGTTAAAGTTCTGTGTGGGCGTTTCTCTCTAATAATTATTTGGATAAAACTTCTACTAAATCAGTCACAGTGTTATACACTCTGTAAGGTGAAGAGTGTAAACCAGATAAACTGGTGTGTGGTTATTGGTGGATTTCAGGTCATATCTCATTTCAGAGATACTTTCTTTCAGAAAATGTAATTATCTATGCGAATTCTCAAATGACTGACTCTGGCTGACTCAAGGACAGCACAATGTTCCTGATTGAAAACACTTTTTCCTTTTAATCTTCTGCACCTGCTCCCCTCAATCACACTGACTTTCCCCTGCATTCACAACAAACGATACAATTCATAATTTAGTTCAAATGTAGTGCTTAGTTATAATCTTCTGTTCTTACAGTAATGTCAGAAGTATCCACTCCTTCAAAACCCTTCTTATTTCAGGCGTCTTTTATTTTTCTCCACATTCTACCTGCACTCTTATGTGGGGGGAAAACGCCCTATAAGGAAACCTTTCAATAATAGAGGTTTGACTATAAATGATTAGTATTTAGTGTAATTAGCTAATGTAAATGGTGTATATAGTATGTATAGCTGCGGTCATTGTGGCGGGGGATTTTAATAGTGCCAACCTCAAACGCGCAGCGCCGAACTTTTATCAGCACATCACCTGCCCCACCAGGGGCGGAAGGACACTGGACCATTGTTATACCACGGTCAAAGACGGTTACAAGGCACAATCTCGTCCAGCGTTTGGTAAATCCGACCATGCCGCCATCTTCCTCATGCCAAAATATAAACAAAGGCTGAAACAGGAAGTTCCGGTTCAGAGGGAGGTCGCGCGCTGGACGGACCAATCGGTGGCCGCGTTACAGGACGCACTCGATGACGCAGACTGGGACATGTTCAGAAACAGCTCCGATGATGACGTCAGCGTGTTTACCGAAGCGGGTGTGGGATTTATTGGGAAGCTAGTGGACGATACAGTGGAGAAAAAGACTATCAGAACGTTTCCCAACCAGAAGCCGTGGGTGGATAAAACCATCCGCGACGCTCTGAGATCTCGCACCGCTGCCTACAACACGGGACTTGCGTCGGGGGACATGGAACCGTACAAGGCTGCGTCATACAACGTCCGGAAGGCGGTGAAAGAGGCAAAGCAGCGCTACGGGAGAAAACTAGAGTCACAGCTTCAACAGAGTGATTCTAGGAGCCTGTGGCAGGGACTAAGAACAATAACGGACTATAAAGCACCAGCATCCGGTATGACGAACGCGGACGCGACTCTGGCAGACGAGCTCAACACCTTCTATGCTCGCTTCGAGGCTGCAGCTAAAGACGCTAGCGATGCTAATGCTAACGGCGCTAATGCTAGCGGCGCTAACGGCTGCAGACAGGAAGACACAGACAGCACCGGGAACGCGCTCATCATCTCCGAGCACGACGTGAGGAGAGCCTTCAAGAGAGTGAACACCAGGAAAGCAGCAGGACCAGACGGCATCTCAGGCCGTATCCTCAGAGCCTGCGCAGACCAGCTAGCACCTGTGTTCAGTGAGATATTCAACATCTCTTTATCTCAGTCGGTGATCCCCACATGCTTCAAAGAGTCCATCATTGTTCCTGTCCCGAAGAAACCACATCCTGCTTCCCTCAATGACTATCGTCCTGTAGCCCTCACCTCAGTAGTGATGAAGTGCTTTGAACGCCTTATCAGAGACTTCATTATTTCTTCACTACCCGACACCCTGGACCCACTACAGTTTGCATACCGTCAGAACCGCTCCACAGACGATGCAATCTCTCATCTCCTCCACACATCACTCACTCACCTGGACACTAGGAAAGGGAATTATGTTAAAATGCTCTTCATTCTCTACAGCTCCGCTTTTAATACCATAATTCCCTCCACACTCACCACCAAGCTGGAGCACCTGGGACTGAGCTCATCTATATGTCAGTGGATCTCCAATTTTCTGACTGGCAGACCACAGGCAGTAAGGATGGGCGGACATGTCTCAGCCACACTCACTCTCAGCACTGGAGCCCCCCAGGGTTGTGTTCTGAGCCCCCTGCTGTACTCTTTGTACACCCACGACTGCGTGGCCACTACCAACTCCACCTCCATCATCAAGTTTGCTGACGACACCGTCGTGGTCGGACTGATCACCAACAATGATGAGTCGGACTACCTAGAGGAGATTGGAAATCTGGAGAACTGGTGCCAGAGGAACAATCTCCTCCTGAACGTCAGTAAGACAAAGGAGCTGATAGTGGACTTTAGTACAAAGCAGGAGAGGAACTACCAGACCCCCGTCATCAACAGGAGCCCAGTGGAGAGAGTGGACAGCTTCAGATACCTCGGTGTTCACATCACGCAGGACCTGTCATGGTCCTGTCACATCAATACCGTGGTGAGAAAAAAAAGCCCGGCAGCATCTCTACCACCTCAGACGCTTGAGAGACTTTAGACTGCCCTCCAAGGTGCTCAGGAACTTCTACTCCTGCACCATAGAGAGCATCCTGACGGGAAACATCACGACCTGGTTCGGGAACAGCACCATGCAGGACAGACGAGCTCTACAGAGGGTGGTGCGATCAGCCGAGCGCATCATCCGCACTGAGCTCCCTGACCTGCACTCCATCTACAGCAAGCGGTGCTGGACTAAGGCCAGGAAGATCATGAAGGACCTCAGTCACCCCAGTAATGGACTGTTCTCTTTGTTGCGGTCTGGGAAGAGATTCCGCTCCCTAAAGGCCAACACAGAGAGGCTGAGGAGGAGCTTCTTCCCACAGGCGATAAGGTCTCTCAATCACACCTCCACACAGGACTAATAACATCTTTTAAGCTCACAACACTGACTGGACAATCATGGACACATTCATACACACTTGCACTAAATACTCATACATCTGGACAATTGCACATGTCACCTTTCAAGCATATTTGCCCAACCACTGATACTTTAATTCTATATACATATATACTCTATCTACCCTATATTTCTATATTTTTGCAATATTTTATTATGCCCTTATTGTACAGTTAATTTTACTAGTTAAAATTATTTCTTTAGTATTTCCTTTTTATTGATTATTTATTTTACGTACAAGCTTTTTTCTTTTTTTAAGGTCACTGGCGGTCGTATAAAGCATTTCACTGCATATTATACTGTGTATGACTGTGTATGTGACTAATAAAATTTGAATTTAAAATTTGTATAGCCGGGGAGTAGTGTGTGTGTGTGTGTGAGTCAGTGAGTGAGTGAGTGAGAGAGAGAGAGAGAGAGAGAGAGGAGCCTTCTAAACTGTATATAAGATTGGCTGCACTTACATTCTCCAGCACTTACCCTGGTGTCACAAGCGGAAACAGGATGCTGGGACTTCTAGGAGTTCTTCTCTTCCTTTTGGGAACAAATGCAACTCATAACCTGCAAGATTTCACTTTAAAAGAGGTAATAATAATGATAGGAAGAAAAAGACTCTTTTTCTGTCATGCTCTTGATTAATCATCAGACACACCCATCTATCACCACACCTATGCTATTAAAGAGATTTTGTTCCACAGTCACTTCGAACTATATCTGTGTCTAGTCTACTTCATTAAGCACTGCTCCTGGTGTTTGATGCCTTGATGACTAATTAGCATCGGAGATCTTATTTGCATCTTGCCTAAACTTTTGCATGTCTTTGACCTTAAGATTACCTGTTGTATCTGTGTATTTTTGCTAAAATGTTATCACAGGAAATCGAAGGTGAGCATTTGATAACACCCCAGCTTCTATCTCTAATCTGACCATTTCATATTTACTCATTGTGCTGCTATAAATTGGGTGAATATGTATGCTTGTTTTACACTTTTTCCCTCAGGTGGAAGGAAAGTGGTACCTCTCAGGTACAGCCTCTGGTGCAGGGTGGATAGAAAATCCCAAATGGATGGAGAAGGAGTCTTTGGTCATCATGACTCCCACCCCTGACGGAGACCTGCACATGAACAGTTCACTTATGATGTGAGAGACAGACAGAGAGAAAAAAAACATCACAAATTGAGAATACTTTAAACACAGAGTATTTGAAAATAGTTGTTTGTTTGTGTGTGTGTGTGTGTGTGTGTGTGTGTGTGTGTGTGTGTGTGTGTGTGTGTGTGTGTGTAGAACCAAGGGCACTCAAAACATAGGCTGTATCAGAATATATCATTTTCTGAAGAGAACCAAGACCCTGGGAACATTTACTTTCTATAGCTTGTGTAAGTCTGAAACACACCATAGACATGACTTGACAACACGTGTATATGACTGTGCTCGAACAAAGAGTTATGAATTATGTACAGCATTAAATTATAAAGTATTATTTAGTGAGATATTAGGATGTGGTATTACATTTAAATGTAAGCATTTGCTAGACTTTCTTATCCAGAGTGAGAAACGTGCTATGAAGTTTCAATAATTGGATTGATCCTTACAATGGGATACTAGTTTACTGACTACAAGTTAGTAATAAGTCAAACACAGTTGGGAAGGGTTTTTTTTTTTGGGAGAAGGGGGAGGTAGCCAAAATATTAAAGAAACAAATAGATCTTTAGTAATTTTTTAATGATTGTGATAGAGGAAGTTCATTTTACCACTTATGTGCCAGAACAAACGAATGAGCAGTGCTGGAGGATCGGAGGAAATGTAGTGCTGTGCAGCATGTGATGAGAAATGAGGAGTAAGTGAGTGCTGGGCCGTTTTTAGGTTTGTAGGCAAGAATCAGGGTTTTGAATTTGATGCAACAGCTACAAAACATTATAAAGTACAGTAACATGTGATACGGTATTATCAGTGGTGTCAAAAGTTTTCACATTCATTACTTGAGTAGAAGTATAGATACTAGGGTTTAAAAAGACTTCTTTAGAAGTTGAAGCATCAACTCAAGCTTTTTACTCAAGTAAAATTGTAAAAGTACTGGTTTCAAAACTACTTAAAGTATAAAAGTAAAAGTAATGTGAGGGGGGGAAAAAGCATTAAGGATAAAATCTTAGGCTGTGCCACGGGCCTGTATACTACTGTACACTAACACCTCATAAAAAAAAAAAAACAGAATTTTTTTTTTGTTGTATTTTTTAACGGCCATAGTGATTTGGGATACTGTATATGGCAATTGAAAAATAATAAATTTTAGAACAATTTAAAAAAATTTTAAAACAAAGTTAAAAATGTGGTGTAAGGCCTTCTTAAGTGAAGTAATAAGGCATTATGATGCTCAGCAATGTATTTTAATGCATTACTAAGAGCAATGATTGCACTTAATAATGCTTTATTACCAATCATTTGTGTTTTGATGTGTTTTTATTTTAGACTACCAAGCTTTGACTGAAGTCAGTGTTGTGGATGCTCAGGTCGATGAGTTTGTTATCATCAAGAACAAAAGGACCACAAAACAAAATGTCACCTTCAACCTTGAGCTCTACAGTCAGTTGAGCACTTTATTTGGATTCTTTTGCTTAATTTGATTCACATTATATTTATATGGGCACTTTAAGCTGTTGTTTAATCACACTATATTTTTATGAATGATAAACTTTCTGGAATGCACTGATATTAGTTATTTATTAATTCAGCTGTTTTAATATGATTTTAAAACAAAACTGTATTTGATTGTGTGTGTGTGTAACAGCCCGTCAGTCTGTGGTCAGTCTGGAAGTTAAGAAGTTGTTTAGACAGTATTCTCTAAAGCAGCGGTTCACCCCTGCCAAAACCATATTTCTCTCTTACCAGGGTACGACATTTCAGCCACTCATTAAGAGATATTAACTAATCCTGTGTTCATGACATGAGATGATCTACATCCATTGTTGTAGTAAGTAGAGCCCAATTTCTGGTGTCCCTCCTGTGGTTTTTGTTTTTCAGGTGAATGCATATGAAGAACCAACTCTGATCTGACTTCTACAGAAATCATCACTAGAAATCATCTTCCCAATAGCAGGAAGTAAAACATGTTAACTAATCTACAGCTTCAGGCAATAAAACACGATTTATTGGCTTTGTCTGGTTCTTGACTTTTTAATGTAATCATTCTGCTACTATAGAGAAATGTGTGTATTACCACAAACACAAAAAGGTTGTGAACACTGTATACGATTCTATTCATTTCAATGGGAAAAAAATCTTACTTTTTCCAGCATGTAATGGATTTTAAGAATGATTTAACAATTTAAAATAGATTCCTGAATGTTGCCATTAAAGATTATTGTAATTACTATTGTCATGGAAACACCAGGCTCCACCCTCAAGCTCCGTTCCCAATCACCCCGAGTTCTAATCACATGCACACCTCAAATACTCCGCACTTCCCCTCGCTCAGCGTCTAACTTCATCAATGGAATACAGACTCTCTGACCTTGTTTGTTAGATCTCATCCACCAGCTCCAACCTCACAGTTTAGCCAACCCGGTTTCTCGTTCCATTGCTCCATTCATCAAAACTGTTAATAAAATGCCCGTTCTGGTTTTTGCTTGATCTTGTCTGTTGAGTCGGTCATTCCGTTACAGAAAGTACTCAAGATGGTGGAACAACTCTCTTCACCACCGCAGCTCCACCGCCGACATCATACTTGGACGTTCATGGCTCGCTGAGCAGTCCACTTAGTAAACACCACATCCATGGAGTGCTCGGGAAGCGAGCAATTCAATTCAATTCAGTTTTATTTGCATAGCGCTTTTAACAATTGACATTGTCTCAAAACAGCTTTACACAATCAAAAGAATTATTTAAGTTTGTATGGAATTTGAATGTGTATGAATCAAAAATGGTCAGATAGTCCCTGGTGAGCAAGCCCGAGGGCGACAGTGGCAAGGAAGAACTCCCTGAGATGGTAATAGGAAGAACCCTTGAGAGGAACCAGACTCAACAGGGAACCCATCCTCATCTGGGTGAAACAGATAGCAGGAAATTATCTGCATTTATACAGTGTTAAGTGTTAGGTTCAGCTATAATAGTTGATGTTAATTGATGGTAAAATGGAGTCCAGTAGTTATTGGAGACTCAGATAGACTTGTAGAAAGTTCCAGTCCTGAACTATCGAATTGTCAAGTCCTTAGAGAAACAGCTGACAACACCAGTCGAGGCCAGAACCATCTTCTAAGTAGAGAGAATCATCCCCAGACACCAGACGCATCCCAAAGAGACACACGGGGCATCCATGCGACGAGACCTCCAACCAGAAACGGGGCACCAGGATGGATCAGACAGGTCCGGAGGGCAGAGGGAGTCTGGATCACTGGCAGCTCAGGAATGACATGTGTAGCTCGACAGAGAGACAGAGAGAAAGAGTGAAAGGGGGAGACAGGGGGAGAGAGGAAAGAGAAAGAGGGGGAGAAAGGAAGAAGAGGAGAGATGGCAATTAGGTATGGTCACAGTCACAATGTATAATGTTGTTGTTGGTCTTTCGGCTGCTCCCGGCAAGGGGTCGCCACAGCGGAATATCCAGTCCGCACTACAACTTGGCACAGGTTTTACGCCGGATGCCCTTCCTGACGCAACCCTCCCATTTTATCCGGGCTTGGGACCGGCACATATGAATGTATATTTACTGTAGAGTGCAAGCAGGGACTCCGGCAGGACTAACTATGACATCATAACTAAAAGGGAGGAGCCAGAAGGAAACACAACCATGAGGGCTCCCTGAGATGTAAAGCAAACAATCACCTCACAGTCAACAAACCTGAGTGATCAAATGAGAGTGAGGAAGACAGCATCTAAACATACCAGTTCACCATAATACTCTACGTCCATGAGTCCCCCAGATCTGCTCCTTTACCTATGGCAAATCTATTTATAAAAATGCTTGGCTAAATAAATAGGTTTTTAGCCTAGACTTAAACACTGAGACTGTGTCTGAGTCCCGAACACTATTTGGAAGTCTATTCCATAATTTTGGGGCAGTTCGCTCAGATACTGCGGGGCGAGACCATTTAATGCCTTATATGTCAAGAGTAGTATTTTAAAATCAATGCGAAATTTCACAGGGAGCCAATGCAGTGAGGATAAGATAGGGGTGATGTGCTCATATCTTCTCGTTCTAGTGAGGACTCTCGCTGCGGCATTCTGGACTAACTGAAGCTTGTTTATGCATCTAGTTGAACAACCAGACAATAAGGCATTACGATAGTCCAACCTAGAAGTGATAAAAGCATGAACTAGTTTTTCTGCATCGTTGAGCGACAATATATTTCTTTTCTTGGCAATATTTCTGAGGTGAAAGAATGCGGAGTGGCAGTAGAAGCTTAATGTGGGGAGCCCCCAGTGACTGGGAGGGATTGGACACGACTAAATTAAGGGAGAAAATCAGGGAAAAATCCGAAAAAAAAGAGGGAAAAACAAAAACTAATCATTTGGACCACTCTGCAAAGTCACCAGCGCAGACGTCAATTCCTCCTTGCATTACCATGGTAACATAAGTCCCTCAGAGACCTGTCACGGCTGCCTTGAAAATTTCACACTACGGAAATGTATGGAGATTTAATTATTCCTTTACCGATTACTGGCCTATATCATACTAAGGATTTCCTGATTAAATTAAAGCGTATTTTTTGTGTCCTTTTAATATGATGTCATTCTCGATAATAATAATAATAATGATACTAGTGACGGCTGCTCTAAGACAACAAGAGAATCTCCGCTTCCTCTACTATGTCATAAAATAAATGCTCATATATGCACTGTCGTATTTATATTGGTATTAATAAAAGTGCGCTAGAACACATTCAACTTCATGACTAGCTCATTCAAAATCAGGTATTTATTGTAGATTGTTTGACGCGATTTTCTTGTCATACATTTCCGTGCAGCACAGCGCGTTAAACCCTCCTGAAGTCCACTTCACTGGATCTCTATGGGCAGCACAGAGGAGCTTTTTTCACTGCAGAAAAGCTGGTAATTGGATAAATGCACCAAAATCGGGGAAGACTCCACTTATCTGGGAGTGAATGGAGCAGTGGGTGGGCCAGGACCCTGGGCTGTTGCATGATGATTGGAGGAGCTGTTTAAAGGGCGGAACCCCTTTTTTGGCTTCCTGTTGGTGACGTAGCTTCCTGTTGTTGTATCGTTGCTGCGAAAGTTTCACGTTTATATCAGCGTTTAAATTACATAGCTTTTTTAATTTATACAATAATAATATTAATAGCAACTAGCTTCAAACTATTCGGCTTCGCCGTTTTTCTGCGATTTTTGGAGAACGCGCGAGGTTCCCCGTCTAAGAACAACAAACAGAATTCAGCTCCAAACAACTAAGCTCCGACACAGAGGTATGTTATAACGTCTACCATTCAGCTTGTTAAGTGTGAAGAGTGCAGGATGTTTAGACATTCTTCCTCCGTCATTAGTGATAATTTTACTTGTGATAGGTGTGTGTTAGTTAGCACTCTGACGGAGAAGATATCAGCGTTAGAGGAGCGCATCCAGACTTTAGAGAGGGTTAGAGAGTGTGAGAGCAGCGTTACTCCCGTAGCGGACAGTCTGGGTGCCACAGGCGGAGATAAAGAGCCCCCGACATTAGAGGGCATTAGAGCCCTCACAGCAGGGCGAGTGGGTGACGACTCGGCGGCATACTCGTTCAGCCAAAGCTAACGTTAAGGCTAGCCCACTGGAGCACACCTCCTCTGCGCTTCACGTGTCCAACAGGTTTGCTCTCCTCAGTGATGCACCCTCTGAGAAACCTGAAAGAGCTCTGGTTATAGGAGACTCTAAACTGAGGCACGTGACAGTAGCTAGACCTTTAGGGGCGCCAGCAGCAGTGGTTAGGTGTATCCCGGAAGCCAGAGCACCGGACATAGCAGGTAATCTTAGGGCTCTAGGACAGCACAGGTTCTCTAAGATAGTGGTACATGCTGGAACTAATGATATACGCCTTCGTCAGTCAGAGGTTAGTAAGAGTAACTTTACAGAGGTGTTTAATTTAGCAAAGGCCATATCTGATGAAGTAGTATGCTCTGGTCACATCCCAATGAGATGTGGTGACATAGCTTACAGCAGGTTATGGTCGCTGAACGTCCAGGTGGTGCTCCAAAAATAATGTGGGCTTCATATATAATTGGAAGATCTTTGAGGGCAAAGAGTGTCCAGCCCACTCGGGAAGGTGCTGCTCTCATTTCCTGTAGTATAACTCATACTCTCAGTAGAGGTCTAGTTATTCGGTGACGATCCAGAGCCCAGGCCAGGGAGCAGACAGACAGGCTAAATCAACCGTCTGCTAGCTGCATAGAGTCGTCACTCAGGGTTCACCATATTGAGACTGTGTCTGTTCCCCGATCTAAGCAAAAATGTAGAAAGTCTCAAAGTCTGTTTTAATAATTTAATTAAGGTAAAGACCACAAACTTGGATCACACTGAATGTGCAGCCGGCACCTCTGATCTGAAGCTAGGATTGTTAAATATTAGATCTCTCACATCAAAAGCAGTTATTGTTAATGAAATTATCACAGATCAGGCTGTGAAGCTAGTCCTCCTGGATTACATTTACATTTACATCTGACTGGCGGTAAGTCATACTGTAGATTCCAAACATATTAGCCACATCACAACTCACCGTAGTGATAGACGCACACACATAGCTTGTCCTATAGAAACTGTGTCTGTTCCCCGAATACTGAGAGAAAAGAATAAATTTGTTAAATTTGCCCGAAACAATCTGATAACCAGAAAACCAGAAAAAGGCAAAATAAGTAGTCAAAATCCACCTTTAAAGATTGGACTACTCAACATTAGATCCCTTGCGCCTAAAGCACTTATTGTTAATGAAATTATCTCAGATTATTGCCTTGACGCACTCTGGCTCACCGAAACCTGGCTTAAACCAAATGAATATTTTGGTCTGAATGAGTCTACTCCGTCAGGATATTTCTATAAGCACGAGCCCCGTCTAATTGGTCGCGGTGGTGGTGTCGCCACTATCTACAATGATGTACTCACTGTTACCCAGAAAATAAGGCCCAGATTTAATTCATTTGAAGTGCTTATCATTAATGTTGCACTAAATGAAATACGTAATAAACCCTTGCTATATTTTACCCTGGCCACCGTGTACAGACCCCTGGGGCCATATGGCGATTTTCTTAAAGAATTTGGACATCTGCTATCAGACCTATTGGTTAACTCTGACAAAGTGTTGATAGTAGGAGACTTTAACATTCATGTAGATGATGCTAACGACGCTTTAGCACTCACATTTATGGATTTACTAAATTCCTTTGGGGTTAAGCAAAATATAATTGGAGCAACTCACCGCTTTAATCATACGCTAGATTTAATTATATCCCATGGTATAGATGTCTCTAATATAGAGATCATACCTCAAAGTGATGATATCACAGATCATCACCTCCTGACATATACTCTACCCGTAGAACAGATTAGCTGTGTCTCCCCACGTTATCAATCTGTTAGAAATATGAATCCCACCACTAAAGACAGATTCACAAGTAGTCTGCCGGATCTGTCCCAATTTCTTATTAGACCCCTAAATGCAGATGATCTAGATGAAGTGACTAGCAGCATGGGCACTATTCTTACCAGTACATTAGACACTGTTGCTCCCATCAGATTAAAAAAAGTCAGAGATAAAACATTTGCACCGTGGTACAACAGTCATACTCGCGCCCTAAAGAGAGCAACCCGTAACCTCGAGCGAAAATGGAGGAAAACTAAATTAGAAGTTTTTCGAATTGCGTATAAAGACAGTATGTGCAGCTATAGACAGGCTCTAAAAACTGCTAGGACTGAGCATCTTAGCCAACTGATAGCAAGAAACCAAAACAATCCCAGGTTCTTATTTAGTACAGTGGCTCGCCTAACAAAACCTAAGATGCCCGCAGAGAGTATCCCATCACAGTTTAGAGGTGAAGACTTTATGGACTTCTTTAATGAAAAAATCAATAATATCAGGAAGAAAATAATGGAGGTTCAACCTCTAATAGTATCTCACGATCCAGTTCAGCCTATAGCTTCACATTTAGATTTTCACTGCTTTACAGGTATAGGACAGGAAGAGCTGTATAAACTTATCACCTCGGCTAGATCAACAACGTGCCTGTTAGACCCAATCCCAACCAGATTTTTAAAAGAAGTGATGCTTACGGTTGGAGAGCCACTTCTAAACATTATTAATTCTTCATTACATCTAGGTCACGTCCCTAAACCTTTCAAGTTAGCAGTTATTAAGCCGCTTCTAAAAATCTAAAATAAAAAATCTAATTTGGAAGCGAATGAAATAAATTATAGACCGATTTCAAACCTTCCGTTCATATCAAAAATACTAGAAAAAGTAGTATCAGCTCAAATTTGAACATTCTTGCAGAATAACAACATCCTTGAAGAATTTCAGTCAGGTTTCAGGCCCCATCATAGCACAGAAACTGCACTAGTTAAGATTACAAACGACTTGTTTTTAACTTCAGACCAAGGCTGCATCTCATTGCTAGTCCTGCTCGATCTTAGTGCTGCATTCAACACTATAGATCATAATATTCTCATAGATCGCTTACAAAATTATATATGTAGTCAGGGACAGGCATTAAAATGGTTTAGACCTTACCTGTCTGATCGCTACCATTTTGTAGATCTAAATGGAGAACCATCTGGTGTAATGCCAGTGAAATATGGGGTCTCACAAGGGTCAGTTTTAGGACCTCTGTTGTTCTCAATATACATGCTTCCCTTGGGTAACATCATTAGAAGACATGGGATTAGTTTCCATTGTTATGCTGATAATACCCAATTATGTATCTCAACTAAACCAGACGAAATACCTAAGTTGTCTAGATTAACTGAGTGTGTCCAGGACATAAAAGATTGGATGACCAATAACTTTCTTTTATTAAATTCAGATAAGACAGAGATATTACTTATTGGCCCAAAAACCAGCACACAACAGCTTTCACAATTCAGCCTGCGCTTAGAAGGATGTACTGTTACTACCAGCTCAGCAGTAAAAGACCTGGGCGTAATATTAGACAGTAACTTGTCTTTTGAAAATCACATTTCAAATATCACAAAAACAGCCTTTTTCCATTTTCGAAATATTGCTAAACTTAGGAACATCTTATCCGTATCTGATGCAGAAAAACTAGTTCATGCATTCATGACCTCCAGACTGGACTATTGTAATGCATTACTAGGTGGTTGTCCTGCATCCTCAATAAACAAGCTTCAGTTAATCCAAAATGCAGCTGCCAGGGTTCTCACTAGATCCAGAAAATATGATCATATAACCCCAATATTATCATCCCTGCACTGGCTACCTGTTCAGTTTAGAATAAATTACAAAATAGTATTACTTACATACAAGGCCTTAAATGGTTTAGCTCCCACATACCTAACCAGTCTTCTGATGCGCTACAATCCACCACGCGCCTTAAGATCACAAAGCTCCGGACTTCTGGTAGTTCCCAGAATTTCAAAATCTACAAAAGGGGGCGGGGCTTTTTCATATTTAGCTCCAAAGCTTTGGAATAGCCTTCCAGACAGTGTTCGGGGAGCAGACACGGTTTCTCAGTTCAAAAGTAGACTCAAGACGCATCTTTTTAATCTGGCATACACATAACTCATCCCATAATCTCATACTCCAGTACACCTATACCGAATGGCAACTACGCTAATTCTCCCCATCTGTTCTGTATTTCTCTACCCATCCCGAGGCATCGGGAGATTTTGCCAGCTTCAGTAGACAAAGGCCGACCCTCTCTCAGAAGAGGACCAAGTACTGAGCCCAGTGGGACACCAGTAGAGAGTCTATGTGGGGCAGATGTAGATCCCCTCTGTTACCTCATATGACCTATCTTCTAGGTTAGAAGCAAACCATTGCCACGCTGTTCCACAAATTCCAAGGCTTGTAAGAATAGATAATAGAATCTTGTGGTTCACGGTGTCAAATGCAGCTGACAATTCAATTCAATTCAATTTTATTTATATAGCGCTTTTAACAATGGTCATTGTCTCAAAGCAGCTTCACAAAAATTAAAGAAATTTAACAAAAAAATAAATAAATAAATAAATAATAATAATAATAATAATAATTATAGAAAAGAAAATAATTGGAAGTGTGGATGTGTGAGAAAAATGTGCAGATAATAATAATGAGACGAATGAATGAAATTTCTCTGATGAGCAAGCCAAGGGTGACGGCGACGGTGGCAAGGAAAAACTCCCTGAGATGGCATTAGGAAGAAACCTTGAGAGGAACCAGACTCAACAGGGAACCCATCCTCATTTGGGCGATAACAGATAGAAATGATATAACATCTTGTGTGTTGTGCAGGTGAAAATTCAATATGACAGAAATTATTTAAATTGACATGAAGACCAGTTCAGCATAGGGACGAGTCAGTAGGTGCAGAGGGCAGATGAGGTCTGGATCACTGGACGCACAGGAGCAGCATGTGTAGCTCCAACCATCATAAAGCTGAATCCAGCTGGAGCTGGTCCTTCTCTGGATGCCTCAGGAACCTCGCAGGGTCGGCCTTTGTCTACTGAAGATGGCAAAATCTCCCGATGCCTCGGGATGGGTAGAGAAATACAGAACAGATGGGGAGAATTAGCGTAGTTGCCATTCGGTATAGGTGTACTGGAGTATGAGATTCTGGGATGAGTTATGTGTATGCCAGATTAAAAAGATGTGTCTTGAGTCTACTTTTGAACTGAGAAACCGTGTCTGCTCCCTGAACACTGTCTGGAAGGCTATTCCAATGCTTTGGAGCTAAATATGAAAAAGCCCTACCCCCTTTTGTAGATTTTGAAATTCTGGGAACTACCAGAAGTCCGGAGCTTTGTGATCTTAAGGCGCGTGGTGGATTGTAGCACATCAGGAGACTGGTTAGGTATGTGGGAGCTAAACCATTTAAGGCCTTGTATGTAAGTAATACTATTTTGTAATTTATTCTAAACTGAACAGGTAGCCAGTGCAGGGATGATAATATTGGCGTTATATGATCATATTTTCTGGATCTAGTGAGAACCCTGGCAGCTGCATTTTGGATTAACTGAAGCTTGTTTATTGAGGATGCAGGACAACCACCTAGTAATGCATTACAATAGTCCAGTCTGGAGGTCATGAATGCATGAACTAGTTTTTCTGCATCAGATACGGATAAGATGTTCCGAAGTTTAGCAATATTTCGAAGATGGAAAAAGGCTGTTTTTGTGGTATTTGAAATGTGATTTTCAAAAGACAAGTTACTGTCTAATATTACGCCCAGGTCTTTTACTGCTGAGCTGGTAGTAACAGTACATCCTTCTAAGCGCAGGCTGAATTGTGAAAGCTGTTGTGTGCTGGTTTTTGGTCCAATAAGTAATATCTTAATGACAGGTCCAGGAGGATGAGGACAGATGACAGTTTAGCAGATCTAGCATCATGGAGCTTCTCAGTGACTGACAGAAGGGCAGTCTCTGTGGAATGTGCCACTTTGAATCCAGATTGGTTGGGATAATTAAGGTTGTTCTGTGAGAGATAAAGGGACATTTGGTTATAAACCGTTCTTTCAAGAATTTTGGAAATAAAAGAGAGAAGTGATACCGGGCGATAGTTGTTAACTTCTGATGGGTCCAAGCAGGGTTTCTTGAGGATTGGAATAATCCTTGCCTTCTTAAAAGCAGCAGGAACATGACCAGATGATATGGAATGGTTGATGTTTGTGGTGAAGGGAAGGAGGTCTCGTGAGATTGCCTGGAGCATTGTGGAGGGAATTGGGTCTAATGAACAGGTGGTGGGGTTAGATGACGAGATGATCTGCTGAATCTCATCAGATGACAGGTTGGAGAATTCTGCTAAAGGAGGGAAGGGAAGGCCCTGAGATTCTGCTGTAGGAGTTTGGTTGGGAGCGAAGGACTGGCGGATTGCTGCAATTTTCCCGTCGTAGAATGTGGCAAAATCATCAGCAGTCAGAGAGGGGCAGGAGGATTCGGTGGGTTGAGTAGTGAGGAGAAGATGTTGTGGAGTTTGCCAGGATCATGTGCAGAGGCTTCCAGCTTTTCTCTGAAGAAGGTAGTTTTGGCAGAAGTCACGTCACATGAGAATTTGAGAGAAGAATCTGGTAAGAGATGAAATCTGCATCAAGTTGCAATTTCTTCCATCTTCTCTCTGCAGTTTTTACATTTACATTTAGGCATTTGGCAGACGCTCTTATCCAGAACGACTTACATTTTTATCTCATTACACATCTGAGCAGTTGAGGGTTAAGGGCCTTGCTCAAGGGCCCAACAGTGGCAACTTGGTGGTTGTGGGGTTTGAACCTGGGATCTTCCGAACCATAGTCCAATGCCTTAACCACTGAGCTACCCCTGGCCCCAGTTCTTGATTCTCTCCTGTTGTTGCATAGTACATCAGATAGCCAAGGAGCAGGACAAGACGTCTTCCTTGGTTTAGATGACAGCAGGCAAAGGAGATCTATGGATGAGGAGAGAGAGGAGAGGAAAGATTCAGTCGCAGTCTCTAGTGGTAGAGAGGAGAAGGAGTCTGGGCCTGGGAGGGATGATGGGGTGCATGAAGACACAGGAGGGGGAGACAGAGTGAAGGTTTCTGTGAGAAAAAGAGACATTTTGGGGGTTAGGTTTACATAGAATAGGAAGGGTTATGGTGAAGGATACCAGGTAATGGTCAGCTTTATGAAGAGGAATAATAGTGATATTCGTGACTGGACAAGGGCGGCAAAAAACGAGATCGAGAGAATTCCCTGCCTTGTGTGTGGGAGGGCAGCTGTTTAGAGTTAAAGAGAAGGAGTTAAGTACAGGGAGAAGGAAAGAGGATTGGAGTTTGTCAGATGGAAGGTTGAAATCTCCTAGAACAGTGAGAGGAGTGTTAGCAGAAGGAAAAAGACTAAGAAGAATGTCCATTTCATCTAGAAAGTTTCCTAGAGAGCCCGGAGGACGGTAAATAACTAAGATGTGGAGGTTAATTGGAGAGGTTACCTTAACTGCATGAAATTCAAATGATGAAAAACTGAGATGAGACAGGGGGATTGGCGAGAAGGACCATCTCTTGGACAACAGGAGACCCGTACCACCACCTCTGCCGGTTTCTCGTGGAGAGTGAGAGAATACATAGGCAGAGGATAGGGCAGCCCGTGTAGCCGAGTTCTGAGGAGATATCCAGGTCTCAGTTAGTGCCAGAAAGTCAACAGTTAATGGGTAGCTAGGGCAGAGATCAAATCTGCTTTCTTTATAGCAGATTGGCAGTTCCAGAGCCCAACTACCACCAGTGCAGGGCAATGAGACAGTGCTGGAGGGTAAAATTCAAATTTTATTTGTCACATACACAGTCATACACAGTACGAAATGCAGTGAAATGCTTATACGACCGCCAGTGACCTTAAGAAATAAAATAAAAACTTGTACATAAGGAATAAATAGGAATAAAAAGAAATACTAAAGAAAATAAATTTAACTATTAAAATATACTGTACAAATAAGGGCATGATAAATATTACAAAATATAGAAATATTTGAAAGTGGCAGTGGTTGTGCAAATATGCATAAAAAGTGACTTATTAAAGTGTCTTGGTCCAGATATATAAATATGTAGTGCGAGTGTGTATGAATGTGTCCATGATTGTCCAGTCAGTGTTGGGAGTTTAAAAAGATGTTGTTAATCCTGTGTGGTGGTGTGATTGAGAGACCTTATCGCCTGCGGGAAGAAGCTCCTCCTCAGTCTCTCTGTATTGGCCTTCAGGGAGCGGAATCGCTTCCCAGACCGCAACAGAGAAAACAGTCCATTGTTGGGATGGCCGCGGTCCTTCACGATCTTCCTGGCCTTGGTCCAGCACCGCTTGCTGTAGATCGAGTGCAGGTCAGGGAGCTCGGTGCGGATGATGCGCTGAGCTGATCACACCACCCTCTGTAGAGCTCGTCTGTCCTGCATGGTGCTGTTTCCAAACCAGGTCGTGATGTTACCCGTCAGGATGCTCTCTATGGTGGAGGAGTAGAAATTCCTGAGCACCTTAGAGGGCAGTCTGAAGTCTCTCAAGCGTCTGAGGTGGTAGAGACGCTGTCGGGACTTTTTCACCACGGTGTTGATGTGACAGGACCATGACAGGTCCTGCGTGATGTGAACACCGAGGTATCTGAAGCTGTCCACTCTCTCCACTGGGCTCTTGTTGATGATGGGGGTCTGGTAGTTCCTCTCCTGCTTTGTACTGAAGTCCACTATTCAATTCAATTCAATTCAGTTTTATTTGTATAGCGCTTTTAACAATTGACATTGTCTCAAAACAGCTTTACACAATCAAAAGAGTTATTTAAGTTTGTGTGGAATGTGAATGTGTATGAATCAAAATGTTCAGATAGTCCCTGGTGAGCAAGCCCGAGGGCGACAGTGGCAAGGAACAACTCCCTGAGATGGTAATATGAAGAAACCTTGAGAGGAACAAGACTCGACAGGAAACCCATCCTCATCTGGGTGAAACAGATAGCAGGAAATGATCTGCATTTATACAGTGTGTTAGGTGGCAGGCAGTTCAGCTATAATAGCTGATGTTAATTGATGTTATAATAGTTGATGTACTCAGATAGACTTGTAGAATGTCACTATCAGCTCCTTTGTCTTGCTGAAGTTCAGGAGGAGATTGGAAATCTGGAGAACTGGTGCCAGAGGAACAATTTCCTCTAGGTAGGCCGACTCATCATTGTTGGTGATCAGTCCCACCACGACAGTGTCGTCAGCAAACTTGATGATGGAGGTGGAGTTGGTAGTGGCCACGCAGTCGTGGGTGTACAAAGAGTACAGCAGGGGGCTCAGAACACAACCCTGGGGGGCTCCAGTGCTGAGAGTGAGTGTGGCTGAGACATGTCCGCCCATCCTTACTGCCTGTGGTCTGCCAGTCAGAAAATTGGAGATCCACTGACATATAGATGAGCTCAGTCCCAGGTGCTCCAGCTTGGTGGTGAGTGTGGAGGGAATTATGGTATTAAAAGCGGAGCTGTAGTTGATGAAGAGCATTTTAACATAATTCCCTTTCCTAGTGTCCAGGTGAGTGAGTGATGTGTGGAGGAGATGAGAGATTGCATCGTCTGTGGAGCGGTTCTGACGGTATGCAAACTGTAGAGGGTCCAGTGTGTCGGGTAGTGAAGAAATGATGAAGTCTCTGACGTGGTGCTCAAAGCACTTCTTCACTACTGAGCTGAGGGCTACAGGGCGATAATCGTTGAGAGAAGCAGGATGTGGTTTCTTCGGGACAGGAACAATGATGGACTCTTTGAAGCATGTGGGGATCACCGACTGAGATAAGGAGATGTTAAATATCTCAGTGAACACAGGTGCTAGCTGGTCTGCGCAGGCTCTGAGGATACGGCCTGAGATGCCGTCTGGTCCTGCTGCTTTCCTGGTCTTCACTCTCCTGAAGGCTCTCCTCACATCGTGCTCGGAGATGATGAGCGCGTTTCCGGTGCTGGCAGTGTCTTCCTGTCTGCAGCCTTTAGCGCCGCTAGCATTAGCGCGTTAGCATTAGCGCCGCTAGCATTAGCATCACTAGCGTGTAATGCTTGGATTTATAAAACCGCTTAGTTACAAGAAAACTGATTCGGGAATCTAAATAGGGGCTAGTAAACCACACTTCCGGTATTGCGCAACCGCGGCAGGACAATATACGACGCGACACAAAAAGGTAATAAATTAAACCAAGTGTATAATACAGAATAAATAAATAAATAAATAAACAAACACGGTGCACCACAAACCAATATATACAAATATAATACAACTATCAAGAGTGTGTGTGTGATGTATGCGGGTGTGTGTATGATAGTCCAGTGTCTGAAATATGGCAATTGGGGTGTAAATGGTGAGTTGGAGAGATGGTTCGATCTCACCAGATAACAATGGTAGGTCCGGGAGATCGAGAAACGGAATGAGCTGGGTACTGAATGAAATTAATGAAGGATAATCCGCAAACAGTCTCTCAGCCTCAAAAACCACACAGCGCGCTGACTTCATCTCTCCGTGCCGGCTACCTCGCTGGTTCCGGCTTTATGCCGGGTCATGTGACCCACGTCACTTCTGGGTACCCTTACGCTGCGATCGCGCATGCGCGCGAGCTTACCCGGTGACCAAACCGCTGTCAATGGGGACAAATGAAGCCAGATAGGGCACATTTCAAATTCAAATTCAAATTTTATTAGTCACATACACAATCATACACAGTATAATATGCAGTGAAATGCTTTTATACGACCGCCAGTGACCTTGAAAAGAAAGAAAATAAGAAAATAAAATCTTGTACGTAAAATAAATAATCAATAAAAAGGAAATACTAAGAAATAATTTTAACTAGTAAAATTTGTAAAATTAACTGTGCATAAGGGCATAATAAAATATTGCAAAAATATAGAAATATGGTATTAAAGTGACCGTGGTTGTGCAAATATGCATGAAAGGTGACATGTGCAATTGTCCAGATGTATGAGTATTTAGTGCAAGTGTGTATGAATGTGTCCATGATTGTCCAGTCAGTGTTGTGAGCTTAAAAGATGTTATTAGTCCTGTGTGGTGGTGTGATTGAGAGACCTTATCGCCTGCGGGAAGAAGCTCCTCCTCAGTCTCTCTGTGTTGGCCTTTAGGGAGCGGAATCTCTTCCCAGACCGCAACAAAGAGAACAGTCCATTACTGGGGTGACTGAGGTCCTTCACGATCTTCCTGGCCTTAGTCCAGCACCGCTTGCTGTAGATGGAGTGCAGGTCAGGGAGCTCAGTGCGGATGATGCGCTCGGCTGATCGCACCACCCTCTGTAGAGCTCGTCTGTCCTGCATGGTGCTGTTCCCGAACCAGGTCGTGATGTTTCCCGTCAGGATGCTCTCTATGGTGCAGGAGTAGAAGTTCCTGAGCACCTTGGAGGGCAGTCTAAAGTCTCTCAAGCGTCTGAGGTGGTAGAGACGCTGCCGGGCTTTTTTCACCACAGTGTTGATGTGACAGGACCATGATAGGTCCTGCGTGATGTGAACACCGAGGTATCTGAAGCTGTCCACTCTCTCCACTGGGCTCCTGTTGATGACGGGGGTCTGGTAGTTCCTCTCCTGCTTTGTACTAAAGTCCACTATCAGCTCCTTTGTCTTACTGACGTTCAGGAGGAGATTGTTCCTCTGGCACCAGTTCTCCAGATTTCCAATCTCCTCTAGGTAGTCCGACTCATCATTGTTGGTGATCAGTCCGACCACGACGGTGTCGTCAGCAAACTTGATGATGGAGGTGGAGTTGGTAGTGGCCACGCAGTCGTGGGTGTACAAAGAGTACAGCAGGGGGCTCAGAACACAACCCTGGGGGGCTCCAGTGCTGAGAGTGAGTGTAGCTGAGACATGTCCGCCCATCCTTACTGCCTGTGGTCTGCCAGTCAGAAAATTGGAGATCCACTGACATATAGATGAGCTCAGTCCCAGGTGCTCCAGCTTGGTGGTGAGTGTGGAAGGAATTATTGTGTTAAAAGCAGAGCTGTAGTCGATGAAGAGCATTTTAACATAATTCCCTTTCCTAGTGTCCAGGTGAGTGAGTGATGTGTGGAGGAGATGAGAGATTGCATCGTCTGTGGAGCGGTTCTGACGGTATGCAAACTGTAGTGGGTCCAGTGTGTCGGGTAGTGAAGAAATGATGAAGTCTCTGATAAGGCGTTCAAAGCACTTCATCACTACTGAGGTGAGGGCTACAGGGCGATAGTCATTGAGAGAAGCAGGATGTGGTTTCTTTGGAACAGGAACAATAATGGACTCTTTGAAGCATGTGGGGATCACCGACTGAGATAAAGAGATGTTGAATATCTCAGTGAACACAGGTGCTAGCTGGTCTGCGCAGGCTCTGAGAATATGACCTGAGATGCCGTCTGGTCCTGCTGCTTTCCTGGTGTTCACTCTCTTGAAGGCTCTCCTCACGTCGTGCTCGGAGATGACGAGCGCGTTCCCGGTGCTGACTGTGTCTTCCTGTCTGCAGCCGTTAGCGCCGCTAGCATTAGCGCCGTTAGCATTAGCGCCGTTAGCATTAGCATTGCTAGCGTCTTTAGCTGCAGCCTCGAAGCGAGCGTAAAATGTGTTCAGCTCGTCTGCCAGAGTCGCGTCCGCGTTCGTCATACCAGATGTTGGTGCTTTGTAGTCCGTTATTGTTCTTAGTCCCTGCCACAGGCTCCTAGAGTCACTCTGTTGAAGCTGTGACTCTAGTTTTCTCCCGTAGCGCTGCTTCGCCTCTTTCACCGCTCTTTCCTGGCACAGGTGAGCAGCATTAGCTCGTCGATCCTTTTCCCCGTTACTGGAATATCCCTTTGTGTGGCTGCGCTACAAGCATCTTTAGCTGCAGCCTCAAAGCGAGCGTAGAAAGTGTTGAGCTCATCTGCCAGAGTCGTGTCTGCGTTCATCATAATGGATGTTGGTGCTTTATAACCCGTGATTGTTCTTAGTCCCTGCCACAGGCTCCTAGGCTCCTAGTAGTGCTGCTTCGCCTCTTTCACTGCCTTCCGGACGTTATATGACGCAGCCTTGTATGGTTCCATGTCCCCTGACGCAAGTCCCGTGTTGTAGGCAGCGGTGCGGGATCTCAGAGCGTGGCGGATGGTTTTATCCACCCACGGCTTATGGTTGGGAAACGTTCTGATAGTCTTTTTCTCCACGGTATCATCCGCTAGCTTCCCAATAAATCCCACAACCACTTTTGGAAAAACACTGACGTCATCATCTGAGCTGTTTCTGAACATGTCCCAGTCTGCGTCATCAAGTGCGTCCTGTAACGCGGCCACCGATTGGTCCGTCCAGCGCGTGACCTCCCTCTGAACCGGAACTTCCTGTTTCAGCCTTTGTTTATATTTTGGCATGAGGAAGATGGCGGCGTGGTCGGATTTACCAAATGCTGGACGAGATTGTGCCTTGTAGCCGTCCTTGACCGTTGAATAACAATGATCTAGTGTTCTTTCACCCCTGGTGGGGTAGGTGATGTGCTGATAAAAGTTCAGCGCTGCGCGTTTGAGATTGGCACTATTAAAGTCCCCCGCCACAATAAGCTCAGCGTCCCGGTGCATTGTCTGGTGCTGTGTGAGCGCCTCATGCAGCTCGCATAAGGCCATGTCTGTGTCGGCTTGTGGTGGGATATAAACGGCGCTGATTATGACCGATTTGAACTCCCGGGGAAGATAAAAAGGACAACATGTGATGGACAGTAGTTCCAGGTTTGGTGTGCAGGAGCGTGTAAAAGGAACAACGCTCACGCGGTTGCACCAGCTGTTGTTCACCATTAAACACACGCCGCCTCCCCTTGACTTCCCCGAGTCCCGCATCCTGTCCATGCGGTGAACCGAGAAGAACTCGGCTGGTTGTATGGTGCGGCCTGGCACCGCTGGGTTCAGCCATGTCTCGGTGAAGCAGAGAAGGTTGCAGTCCTGAATGTCTCTTTGGAACTTTATCCTGGCCCTGAGGTCATCGAGTTTGTTTTCCAGTGACTGGACGTTGGTGAGCAGGATGCTAGGCAGAGGTGTGCGGTGTGCACGGGCTCTCAGCCTGTTCCTGATGCCGGCTCGTTTCCCTGGGGGCCGCCGCTTCGCGTCCATTGTTCTTCCTCAGGATCTCACTCGGCCAACTCGGATCCGGAGTTAGAAACGTTGAATTGTGAGTACATTGTATACCAATAGAAACAAGAGTGTCTCTATCATACTTAATGTACTCAATGGTGGTGATTTTGCCGGTTTAAAGCTACTGGAAATTACTTTAAAATACAAAAACAAAAAAGTAGGTCGGAGCAGTCGTGACGTCAGCCGACCTCACCGGCGCCATCTTGAAACTCCAAGAAATTTAGGTTTCTTTAGGTAGATGAGGTTTCTGGGAGATCTGCCTCTGCTCTGTGAGTAAAAGCATCTTGGTCTGTGAGAACTAACAGAGATAAGCTGAAGACACATGCTAGACTGAGGTAATTGTCTATAAAACTTGTAATTTCTTGGTAAACAAGAGTTTGAGTCAATTCTCTGCACTTGTTATCTAGATTCTTGACTAACTTTGTTGCAGGATATGCTTATTAACAACTTCAATATATGTAGCTACGCCCTGCCCACAATTCACACCTTAAGGAAGCCTGAAACTACTCTTGATTAATTACCTGAGAACAAATTGCTTTAGACCTACTTCAATCACACTGCAATCAACACTACCAAACAGCAAAAACTAGGTACAGTATACAGTAAGAACCAATTGGGTTCCAAAAACAGTACAAAAGTTAAAAACCTACCTTACCAGTGGAGAAGAATCCAATATAATTCAATTCAATTCAGTTTTATTTGTATAGCGCTTTTAACAATTGACATTGTCTCAAAACAGCTTTACACAATCAAAAGAATTATTTAAGTTTGTATGGAATGTGAATATGTATGAATCAAAATGTTCAGATATTCCCTGGCGAGCAAGCCCGAGGGCGACAGTGGCAAGGAAAAACTCCCTGAGACGGTAATAGGAAGAAACCTTGAGAGGAACCAGACTCGACAGGGAACCCATCCTCATCTGGGTGAAACAGATAGCAGGAAATGATCTGCATTTATACAGTGTTAAGTGTTAGGTTCAGCTATAATAGTTGATGTTAATTGATGTTATAATACTTGATGTAAAATGGAGTCCAGTAGTTATTCGAGACTCAGATAGACTTGTAGAAAGTTCCAGTCCTGAACTATCGAATTGTCAAGTCCTCAGAGAAACAGTTGACAACACCAGTCGAGGCCAGAACCATCTTCTAAGTATAGAGAATCATCCCCAGACACCAGACGCATCCTAAAGAGACACACGGGGCATCCATGCGATGAGACCTCCAACCAGAAACCGGGCACCAGGATGGATCAGACAGGTCCGGAGGGCAGAGGGAGTCTGGATCACTGGCAGCTCAGGAACCACATGTGTAGCTCGACAGAGAGAGAGAGAGAAAGAGTGAAAGGGGGAGACAGGGGGAGAGAGGAAAGAGAAAGAGGGGGAGGAAGAGAAGAGGAGGAGAGATTGCAATTAGGTATGGTCACAGTCACAATGTCTAATGTGAATGTATATTTACTGTAGAGTGCAAGCAGGGACTCCGGCAGGACTAACTATGACAGCATAACTAAAAGGGAGAGCCAGAAGGAAACACAAACATGAGGGCTCCCTGAGATGTAAAGCAAACAATCACCTCACCGTCAACAAACCTGAGTGATCAAATGAGACTGAGGAAGACAGCATCTAAAACATACCAGTTCACCATAATACTCTACGTCCATGAGTCCCCCAGATCTGCTCCTTTACCTTATGGCAAATCTATTTATAAAAATGCTTGGCTAAATAAATAGGTTTTTAGCCTAGACTTAAACACTGAGACTGTGTCTGAGTCCCGAACACTATTTGGAAGACTATTCCATAATTTTGGGGCTTTGTAAGAAAAAGCTCTGCCCCCAGCTGTAGTTTTCATAATACGCGGTACTGATAAGCAGCCTGCATCCTTTGACCGAAGTAGGCGTGGCGGATCGTAAGACACTAGCAGTTCGCTCAGATACTGCGGCGCGAGACCATTTAATGCCTTATATGTCAAGAGTAGTATTTTAAAATCAATGCGAAATTTCACAGGGAGCCAATGCAGTGAAGATAGGATAGGGGTGATGTGCTCATATCTTCTGGTTCTAGTGAGGACTCTCGCTGCTGCATTTTGGACTAGCTGAAGCTTGTTTATGCACCTAACTGAACAACCAGACAGTAAGGCATTACAATAGTCCAACCTAGAAGTGATAAAAGCATGAACTAGTTTTTCTGCATCATTTAGCGACAATATATTTCTTATTTTGGCGATATTTCTAAGGTGAAAGAATGCTATCCTGGTGATATTATCTACATGAGCTTCAAATGAAAGGCTGGAATCTATAATCACGCCGAGGTCTTTTACTGTTGCACTCGACGGAACAGAAAGGCCATCTAAAGTTACGGTGTGATCTAAGATTTTACTTCTAGCTGTATGCGGTCCTATGACTAGAACTTCTGTCTTATCCGGATTAAGCAGAAGGAAGTTAATTAGCATCCAATTTCTTATGTCCTGAACACATTGCTCAACTTTAGTAAGATGGTTTTTCTCATCAGGTTTTGTTGAGACATATAACTGTGTGTCGTCAGCATAACAATGAAAACTAATACCATGCTTACGGATTATGTTGCCCAGAGGAAGCATGTAAAGGGAAAAAAGCAGTGGGCCTAAAACTGAACCCTGCGGAACGCCAAACTCCACTAGAGAACATGCAGAATAATCACCATTTAAGTCTACATACTGATAACGATCGGTCAAATAGGATCTGAGCCAGGAGAGGGTTGTACCCTTAATTCCTACTAAATTTTCTAATCTGTGAAGAAGAATAGCATGATCAATAGTGTCAAAAGCTGCACTGAGGTCGAGTAATACAAGCATAGTTACACAACCCTGATCAGAGGCCAATAGGAGGTCATTTACTACTTTAACGAGTGCTGTTTCTGTGCTGTGATGAGGCCTAAATCCTGACTGATACAGTTCATGTATGCCATTTCTATGTAGATATGAGCATAGCTGCTCCGCTATTATCTTTTCCAGAATCTTAGAGATAAAGGGGAGGTTTGATATTGGCCTGTAATTGGACAGCTGACAGGGGTCGAGGTCAGGTTTCTTAATTATTGGTTTAATAACTGCTACTTTAAAAGATTTTGGAACATAACCAATGCTGAGTGAGGAATTAATTATTCTCAACATCGGTTCTGTTATTACTGGTGCTATCTGTTTAAGAAAATGTGTCGGTATAGGATCTAATATACAGGTTGATGAATTATCTATAGAAATATAGAATATTTCAATATAGAAAACTAAAGCACACTAAGTAGACAGTAAACATTGATATTTCTGAAATAGCAGCAATGATTTTAAAAAATAGTGTGCAAATAGCAAGTGAAATAAAATATTGTGCATATATTGCAGAGAGCAGGTGGGTATGGGCAATTGTGAGATGGTTGTAGATCAGGGTGTGTGTTCAGTCCTTGTTATTTAGTTTGCTTAAGTGATTAGTATGTGTGTGTGTTTATCCGTCCAGTCCCTTTGTGTTGAGGAGACAGATGGCTTGTGGGTAAAAACTGTTACATAGTCTGGATGTGAGGCCTGAATGCTTCTGTACCTTTTTCCAGATGGCAGGAGGATGAAGAGTGAGTGTAAGGGGTGTGTCCGATCAGCCACAATGCTGGTGGCTTTGCAGATGCAGCGTGTGGTGTAGATGTCTTCGATAGAGGGGAGAGAGCCCACGATCTTCTCTGCTGTCCTCACTATTCGCTGTAGGGTCTTGTGGTCTGATATGGCACAATTCCCAAACCAGACAGTGATGCAGCCGCTCAGGATGCTCTTGATAGTTCCTTGATAGAAGGTGGTCAGGATCGGTGGTGGAAGCTGGGCTTTTCTCAGCCTCCTCAGGAAGAAAAGACATTGTGGGCTTTCTTGTGCAGAGAGCTGGTGTTAAGGGACCAGGTGAGGTTGTCCCCCAGGTGGACACCCAGGAATTTTGTGCTCTTGACGATCTCCACAGAGGAGCCGTCGATGCTGAGTGGAGAGTGATCGCTCCATGTCCTCCTGAAGTCAACAACCATCTCTTCGACGTTCAGAAATGGGTTGTTATCCTTACACCAGTTTGTTAGCCTCTGCACTTCCTTTCTGTATGCTGACTCGTTGTTCTTGCTGATGAGACGCTCCATGGTCGTGTCATCAGCAAACTTGAAATGATTGGAGCTACACAATCATGAGTCAGCTGTGTGAACAGCAGTGGACTGAGCACACAGCCCTGGGGGGCCCCAGTGCTAAGTGTGGTGGTGCTGGAGGTGCAGTTCCCGATACGCACTGCCTGAGGTCTTTCGGTCAGAAAGTCTAGGATCTAATTACAGAGGGAGGTGTTCATGCCCAATAGGCTCAGCTTCCCGATCAGGTGTTGGGGGATGATTGTATTAAGTGCTGAAATGAAATCTATGTACAGTATTCTGACGCAAGTGTCCTCCTTGTCAAGGTGTGTCAGTGCCAGGTGGAGGTTGGTGGAGATGGCGCCGTCCGTCGAACGGTTTGGACGTTACGCAAACTGCAGTGGGTCCAGTGAGGGAGCAGCAGGGTCTTGATGTGTCTCATGACGAGCTTCTCGAAGCACTTCATGATGGTGGGTATGAGTGCAACAGGGCGGTAGTCATTGAGACAGGACACAGAAGACTTCTTGGGCACGGCGATGGTGGTGGTAAACTTGAAGCATGTGGGAACGACGGCGCTGCTCAGAGAGATGTTGTCATCGGTGAGAACATCTGCCAGCTGTTCTGCACATTCTCTGAGCACTCTGCCTGGTATGTTGTCTGGTCCAGCAGCTTTACATGGGTTGACTCCGCATAGAGTTTTCCTCACATCAGCCCTGGTCGTTCAGAGAAGGGGTGGTCTTCCTCACAGTCACATCGTACAATGAGTATAAGCTGTTCAGCACATCTGAAAGGGAGCCGTCACTGTAACCCTAACCCAAGAGAGCTTTAACCAACCTCAAGAAACTACTCCCCTATCCTCACCATTCCTGATATATCTTGTCATTTGCCTTGTAAGTCAACACCTCCAACACTGGGGACATAAAAAAAAAAATGTTCTTCAATTCATAAACATGGTGATAGCTGTGGAACTGTAACACTGCTCCTACCTGGTGTGATGTCTGTGCCTTATCTCAAAACCTCTACACCTGCCATGATGGTGATGGACTTAAGGAGAAATAAGCAGGACTCTCAGTACACGCCAGTCATTGTCTCCTTAGTCAATTTTTACTCTTTATTTTGTACATACATACTTTTTTTAAAAACTTGCAGTCTGAAGTTTGTTGTAAGTCATTTCACTACTGTTCTATACAATTCTTGAATCTTTCTCCTCCTCTACTGGTAGACATGGACACACTGAAAAGTGACAAAAAACTGTTTCTACACAAAAAGTAAACATTTGATGTAGAGATTTCAAGCTATAGAGTAATTTTAAGCTTATTTAGTTTGCCACTGAGAACTCGGTTCAATGTGCAATCATGGAAAAACATTAAAGACATTAGCAGAGTTCTTCTTTTTCTTTTCATTTTTTTTATTAAAGCCAGTAAAATGAAGTCATGCTAAAGCTTGAGGTGAAAATGATTTTACACACAAAGGAAATGACGGAGACATTATATTCATTATTGTAACAATCCCTTTACACACACACACACACACACTCGCTTGCACTCTACAGTAACTGATATTTTGTTCTAATTTTTTTTTTTTACATCCAGTGGGGGAAAAAAAAAAATGTCCAGCCAAAAAAAAAAAATCTGATTATTAATATGAAACATTTAAATACATTGTGACATACACTCTCTCTCTCTCACACACACACACACACACACTCAAACATACACTGTCTGAACTGTAAAAAATCATAAAGGACGCATGTAAATACTGAACATTCACTGTACAGTTTAGTGTGAGCGTCGCTCATGCAGCGAGATGCTTTATCTCTCTCTCTCTCTCCCTCTCACACACACACACACACACACACACACACACACACACACACGTACGCACAAAGCGTATATTACAGGCTTTTTCAGTTTAAAGTAAAAAATAAAAGTAACTGGAGGAGCAGCTTTAACACTGACAATAACAAAAATTAATCTCACAGACAGAAATTTTGCCGTATTTACATATTTGTACATCAGAGTCCAAGATCAAACAGGAAATTGAGGAGTGTTGCCAAGGCAACGGCCCCAGCTGAAGGTCACCAGATCACGATGGGCAAAATCTATCAGTGCATGAAAGAGTGGGTGGAGCCTCATCGCTGTTCCTCATAATGACTTTAAAACAAATCTTTAACAATAAGTGTGAAATCACCACACACACACACACACACACACACAATCATACACACTTTTAAAATGGACACAACGAAACATTCAACACTTCAATTATATTAAATAAGTTTAAAATAAATATGTCACATTATGAATAAAACCAACTCGTGTCGCTCAACACACACACACACACACACACACACACACACACAATCCCACTGATGATCACATGACTCTCTCAGACCTCCTCCCCAAACCACCGCTTTACTGTTACAGCCAATCACTGGGCTTTTCATTAAATTGTGTACTCAAGTCAATCAGTAGAGGCGGGGCTAAGAGAATATGATCATCACACACACACACACACACACGCACAAGGTCAGTGACATGATGAAGTTAAACAGAAATTCAAATATGAACCTACCAATCAAACTGAAGTACTCGGTGTGTGTGTGTGTGTGTGTGTGTGTGTGTGTGTGTGGTCTCTTGATGAAGCAAGGTTTAGCTTCCGTCAAAAAAAACTGAGGCTCATCCCTTCCTCCTTCACACTGTATGTACATGTGTGTGTGTGTGTGTGTGTGTGTTAGACGAGCTGGTAGCCCGAGCCGGAGGTCTGGTCATACTCGATGGTGTACTGGGTGGTCCAATCCACGAGTGTCGGCCTCAGCAGCCCACAGCAGCGCAGCTCGAAGAAATCAATCAGGTTCCTAATACAGCCATGACTGCAACACACACACACACACACACATTAATTGAGGATGAGAAGAGGTCATGAAGTGCTATGCCTGAGTGTGTTAATGCAGTGTAATACTCACTTAAAAGGACTCTCGATGGACGTCGCTGTGACTTTAAAGT
>CM060114.1:177500-198736 GCA_030522415.1 Channallabes apus
TCTAAAACCTGACTGTCCTGCTATGCGCACTTACAGTCCCGATCAAAAGTTTAAGACCACTTCAAAAATGGCAAAAACTCATTTTACATGGTTGGATCTTAACAAGGTTTCAAGTAGAGCTTCAACATGCAACAAGAAGAAATGGGAGACAAAACATTTTTGTAAAATGTAAAATATGAGTTTTTACAAGTGGTCTTAAACTTTTGATCGGGACTGTATTATAACATGCAGCACATGGACCAAAACTAAGTCAATGAAGAACAAATCCAAACCACACCAAACACGTCAGTCAGTGAGTACTTGGCGAGCCAGTCATGAGCTCATTAGTAAGAAGTATTTAAGAAGGCAAGTACATTCCCATCCTCAAGTAATCCTGCCTGAATCCAGCAACTTCAGCAACTATTGCCTTCTATCCCTTCTCTCTTTTCACTCAATTTTTTGAAAGGACTGTTTACAACCAAATGTCTCTCTATCTCTCGCAAAACCACCTCAATGATCCTGAACCATCCAGGTTCAAAGTGGCAAATTCCACAGAGCCTGGCCTTCTGTCAATCGCATAGAAGCTCCATGCTGCTTGATGAGCTAAACTATCATCTGTCCTCATCCTCCTGGACCTGACGAGTGAATCACAAGATTCTATCATCTACTTTTACAAGCATTGAAATCTGGTTTGCTTCTTCCCTAGAAGATAGGTCATATGAGGTGACATGGAGGGGATTCACATCTGCCCCACGCAGACTCTCTACTGGTGTCCCACAGGGCTCAGTACTCAGTACATCAGCTGAAGCTCAATCACGGTTCATCCCCCGGTCCTCTTTCTCTCTTTCTTTTTTAACGCTATGCCAGCTTCTTTTGCTATTCAATATTAAAACTAGATCATTATAAAATTATATTTTTTTCCGAAAATCTTTAAAACTAAATTTGGATTTACAGTGGCTTGCAAAAGTATTCGGCCCCCTTGAACTTTTCCACATTTTGTCACATTACAGCCACAGACATTAATCAATTTTATTGGAATTCCACGTGAAAGACCAATACAAAGTGGTGTACACGCGAGAAGTGGAACGAAAATCACACATGATTCCAAACATTTTTTACAAATAAATAACTGCAAAGTGGGGTGTGCGTATCTACATATAGCCTACAGAGCCAATGTTTTTTACAATGCTATTAATTTTAATACTAAAAAGTTACAGATAAAGTACTTCCTTGAGGTACTCCAAGTTTTTGTTCAAGCAGTTCTGATAATTAGTTTTCTATTTTGACTCTAAAAAATCTATCAAATAAGAAGCTTTTAATAAAAATAGGCAAACATCTTCTAAAATTCATTTGATTCAAATCATTTAAAATTCCTTGTTTCCATGTTATGTCGCAGGCCTTCTCCAGATCAAAAAATACTGCCACAGCATGTTCTTTCCTAATGAAGGCTTTCAAGACACACCAGGAGGTCTGTAGCACTTCGTCCTTTCCTGAATCCACACTGGGAAGTATTTATGTGATGTTCGGGTTCCAGTACCCAAACCAGGCGGTCACTTGACCATCCGCTCCATTGTTTTGCATAGACAACTGGTTAAAGCAATAGGGCGATAATTAGAAGGATCTTTATGGTCTTTTCCTAGCTTTGGGATACGTTGAGAAGTTTTTTTTAAGCAAAAGGTGAGGTTAGCTCTTTAAAATTTATAGTGAACATCATCTCGTCCAACGGCTATAACGTGGGATTTTTTGATGGCTCGTTGTAGTTCTTCCACTGAAAAACTTCAGTTGTTTATCATGGAAGGCTCTAAAAGCAGGAATGCAGTTGTCAAGTGATGAGCATCCCCTGGGCAAGATCTAATGATCTTCCTGAAAAACAATCAGATCACTCCAGATCAGTCAGTCGGTTCAGACGGTACCCCCCCATAGCGTTCTCAGAAAAAACTGCATACTGCAAATATGACGCCTTTTACAGAGACTCTAATATTCCCAGAATGGTGATGGCAGGTTGTGTATTTTGTGTTAACACAATAATATTGTGTTTATGTGAGCGGTCAGTCAGAGAGACTTCTATCCGTAACAGTTACGTGACTATCGTCCGAGTGTTTAAAGTAATTTCATTGTGAGTGAGTCTGTGGGAGATTAACTCTAGAAATGACTACAGACTGTGAAGGATATCATTCCAGAACCAGTAGAACCAAGTGATATACATCCAGAACTTTGTGGCCAAATAAATACCTAGAGGAAGAGTACTGTGCATGGAGTGATCAAAAAAAGACCTGCACAGACAGACAGAGACAGACAGACAGGAGAATAAGACAGAAGCAAAAATGTTATAAAACAGGAACAGCTGCAACATCATGATAAAAGTTAATGAAAAAAATCTCAATGATAAAATCAGTGGTGCATACAGTGCAATGTCAGTCAATAAACGTGTGTGTGTGTGTGTGTGTGTGTGTGTATATGTGTCTGTCTTACTTGGACAGAAACTGCACGATGATCCAAACTGCGGCATACATCAGTCCCTTAATGAGCCACGAGTCGACATCGAGATCAGCGATAAACCCCACCAACCAGATCACCACGAACGGTGTGAACAGCATCAGCTTCTGACGAAATTCCTACACACACACACACACGCACACACAGAGATAATAGTTTCTATTTGTCACACTCTGTACTGAGAGCTGTGCACTAATGAACAGGAGGTGTTTTAAAGTTCACCTTGTCCATTTTCAGGCGTTTGAGGTACGAGGGAGCGTCGTAGCCCTTCGCCTGTCTCGCCTCCTGTAGGTGATTTATCATCCACACATTCTTCCTTTGCTTGGCCAAGTCCAGCGCTGTCTCTCCCTAACACAGACACACACGCAGATATAGCGTACGCCACATCTTCACCCCCACACTGACCCCAGGCCGGTGCTGCACCAGGTTACGCACGCTCATACCTTTATGTTCTGCGCGTCGACGTTAGCGTTGGCCTCCAGCAGCAGGCTGATTACAGTAGTGTTTCCTGCGAGGACGGCCCAGTGCAGCGCTGTGTTCTTGTGGTACTTATCACCCAGATTCACAGAAACATTAAACGTCAACAACAAACGCGTCGGGTCCACACTAAGGAGAGACACCATCGTTAGTACGGGTCAAAATCAGCATAAAGGAAACACGCCCACCGTCACATTACCTGTGTGTGCGATACGCTGCCCACATCAGAGGAGTCATTCCGTTCTGATCCATCATATCGACATCCTGCAGAGGCAAAGACAGTAAGCACATATATGTTTAATTATTGTTTAATTAATATTAAAATACTGCTGACATTCATTCATTCATCTTCTATACCGCTTAATCCTGTGTTCAGGGTCGCGGGGGACCTGGAGCCTATCCCAGGAGACTTCGGGCACAAGGCGGGGTACACCCTGGACAGGGTGCCAATCCATCGCAGGGCACACACTCACACACTACGGGCAATTTGGGAACGCCAATTAGCCTAACCTGCATATCTTTGGGCTGTGGGAGGAAACCGGAGTACCCGGAGGAAACCCACCAAGCACGGGGAGAACATGCAAACTCCATGCACACAGAGACGGGAATCGAGCCTGGCCGGGGAATCGAACCCAGACCCTGGAGGTGCAAGGCCACAGTGCTAACCACTACACCACCGCGCCGCCTGCTGACATTCAATTCAATTTTATTTGATAGTAGTTTTAACAGTTGTCATTGTCACAAAGCAGTTTTACACAATCAAAAGGATTATTGAAGTGTGTATGAGATGTGAATGTGTGTGAATCAGAATGATCAGGTCGTCCCTGATGAACGAGCCGAGGGCGACGGTGCTGAGGGATCCCTGAGATGGTAATAGGAAGAAGGAACCAGACTCAGTGAACCCATCCTCATCTGGGAATGTATATTTATGCCTCTTTTCCACTGCATAGTACGGCACAGCACGGTTCAGTACAGCTCACTTTGGTTCGGTTCAGTTCGGCTCGGTTTGCGCTTCCACTGCAGTTTAGTAACGCTTTAGAGTGGGCGGGATTATTCACGTGTCGTTATAGTTGCCCACTGATGTCTACTGCCATGACATCGTAAACGCGCCACAAACAAAGACACAACAATGGAGCATATCGACGGCATGGTGTTCTTCATTCTCGGCATGTTGATGTTTTTAACAGCGAGACGAAGGAGTTTGTTTCAAAAGAGGCTGATGGCAGCCAAAGAAATTTTTTGGTTAATACAAAAAGGTGCGTGCGATCCTTCTCTGGCTGTTTCTAAATATAGCGGTTCTGTTGTGTCTCATGTCACAAGTTCAGTGACGCAGTAATGACGATTTTCTCCGGCCAATCGGTGACCAGCAGAGTTTACACGTCACGTTTTGGTAACGGTTTGGCGCGCTTGGAACCTCGGCTGAGGTGGTGCTGAAAAAAGGACCAGGTACCAGGTACTGTTCCCAGTGGAAAACCCCCCAAAAGTGAGCTGAACTGAACCGTGTCGTGCCGTACTATGCAGTGGAAAAGCGCCATTAGTGTAGATTGCAAGCAGAGACTCACTATGACATCATAACCTCATCGTCAATGAACCTAAGTGATCAAATGAGAGTGAGGAAGACAGCATCTAAACATATCAGTTCACCGTAATACTCTACGTCCATGAGTCCCCCAGATCTGCTCCTTTACTAACATTTTTAGTCTAGGCTTAAACACTGTGTCTGAGTCCCAAACACTATTTGATAGACTATTTCATAACTTTGCCCCCTGCTGTAGTTTTCATAATACGCGGTACTGATAAGCAGCCTGCATCCTTTGATCGAAGTAGGCGTGGCAGATCGTAAGACATTAGCAGTTCGCTCAGATACTGCGGGGCGAGACCATTTAATGCTTTATGTGTCAAAAGTAGTATTTTAAAATCAATGTGAACTTTCACTTGGAGCCATTGCAGGGCTATAGGATAGGGGTGATATATAGGATAGGGGTGATGTGCTCATATTTTCTGGTTCTAGTGAGGACTCTCGCTGCTGCATTCTGGACTAGCTGAAGCCAGCTGAACCAGACAGTAAGGCATTACAATAGTCCAACCTAGAGGGGATAAAAGCATGGACTAGTTTTTCTGCATCGTTTAGTGACAATATATTTCTTATCTTGCCAATATTTCTGAGGTGAAAGAATGCTATCCTGGTGATATTATCTACATGAGCTTCAAATGAAAGGAGTCTTTTACTGTTGCACTTGATAGAACAGAAAGGCCATCTAAAGTTACTGTGTAATCTAAAATTTTACTCCTAGCTGTATGCGGTCCTATGACTAGAACTGCTGTCTCATCAGGATTCAGCAGAAGGAAGTTAATTAGCATCCAATCTCTTATGTCCTGCACACATTGGCAGAGGTGTCAAGTAACGAAGTATAAATACTTCGTTACCTTACTTAAGTAGAAATTTTGGAAAAATTTAGAAAAATAATTATTTTTCAGCCGACTTTTTACTTCTACTCCTTACATTTTAAAAATAGCCTCGTTACTCTATTTGTATGATCAGAACGCGCAACCAAACCCCCCCCCCCCCCCCCGGGTCGCATGATAAGAACGCCCCCCCCCACCCCCAGTTGCATCATCAGAAAGCGAGACCTTAATGCTTTTGTCGCCCCTTACGGTACTTTTACTTTTATACTTTAAGTAGTTTTGAAACCAGTACTTTTAAACTTTTACTTAAGTAAAACGCTTGAGTTGATACTTCTACTTCTAAAGAAGTATTTTTGAACCCTAGTATCTATACTTCTACTCAAGTAATGAATGTGAATACTTTTGACACCACTGCACATTGCTCAACTTTAGTAAGATGGTTTTTCTCATCAGGTTTTGTTGAGACGTATAGCTGTGTGTCGTCAGCATAACAATGAAAACTAATACCATGCTTACGGATTATGTTGCCCAGAAGGGAAAAAAGCAGTGGGCCTAAAACTGAACCCTGCGGAACGCCAGACTCCACTAGAGAACATGCAGAATAATCACCATTTAAGTCTACATACTGATAACGAGCCAGGAGAGGGCTGTACCCTTAATCCCTACTACATTTTCTTGAAGAAGAATACTATGATCAACAGTCACATGATCAAATCACATTCATAAAGACATCCTTATTAATTATCTGCCCTCTCTCTGTACTAGAAAGAGTAAAGGGATATGATAAAAACATCTGAGCATTGAGGAGTTGTGTAACACTGAGACCTGGTCCTCACTCACACACCATCATGTGGTAGTGCTGTGTCAGTACAGCTCAGACAGAACGATGGGATTTAAAGCTTGAGGATCAAAGGCTCGTGTGTGTGTGTGTGTGTGTGGGGGGGGGGGGGGGGGTTTATTACCTGTCCTTTAGCAATGAGATAAGCAACAATGGAGGTGTGGCCAAACTGAGCTGCCAGGTGGACACAGGTGCAGCCCTCGCCGTCAATCAGAGATGGATCTGCCCCCAGTTTCATCAGCTGTACCACCATAGAGAGATGACCCTGCCTAAAGACAGAGGGGTCAGAAACATTATATAACTCATAAATACATTATATAACACCAGAGAACACTGAGCTACACCAGGCAGTGTGTGTGTGAGATACATCACCTGGTCGCCCAGTGCAGCGGTGTGGAGTTCAGATCTCCTCCTAGCTGGTCCACAATCGCCCCCTTCGATATGTAGTACCTGTTCACACAGCATACAGGATTACACACACACACACACACACACACACACAATGTGCAGGACAGTGTATGAGACGTACTTGACCAAGTCGATGCGGTTGTTGATGGCAGCCCAGTGTAAGAGCGTGACGTTCTCCTTATCAGGCTGACGGACATCGTACCCTGCCTCTACCAGCTCCCGACACCGCTCAAATATACCGTACCTACACACACACAGAAAAAAAGATATGTAATAGTTGTACCTCAGAAACACCCATTTCAGACACACTGTGTGTGTGTGTGTGTGTGTGTGTGTGTGTGTGTGTGTGTGTGTGTGTGTGTGTTACTCACTGTGTGGCTTTAACGATGTCCCAGGTGCTGTAGTCGTCCACATGGTTCTTGCGGCTGACGCTCTCACTGTAACCGTGATTATAATGACTCTGAGGCTTCAGCTCCTGGGGGTGGTGGTGGGGTTACAGGAGGAGAGTGAGTACAGTATACACATCCCTTGTGCTCTAATCTGAGGTACTGTTTGAGGTTAATTGGTGACTCTAAAGGCGGTTAGTCCTGATGAAATACCTGTGGAGGTATGGAAGTGCTTAGGAGAGGTGGCAGTAGAGTTTCTGACTTGTTTGTTTAACAAGATCTTGGAGAGTGAGAGGATTCCAGAAGAATGGAGAAGTATATTGGTGCCGATTTTTAAGAACAAGGGAGATGTGCAGAGCTGTGGCAATTACAGAGGTATAAAGCTAATGAGCCATACAATGAAGCTGTGGGAAAGAGTAGTGGAAGCTAGGTTAAGGGCAGAGGTGAGAATTTGTGAGCAGCAATATGGTTTTATGCCTAGAAAGAGTACATCAGATGCAGTATTTGCTTTGAGGATGCTGATGGAGAAGTACAGAGAAGGTAATAAAGAGTTGCATTGTGTCTTTGTAGATTTAGAGAAAGCGTACGACAGGGTGCCGAGAGAGGAGCTGTGGTGTTGTATGAGGAAGTCTGGAGTGGCAGAGAAGTATGTTAGAGTGGTGCAGGACATGTATGAGAGCTGTAAGACAGTGGTAAGATGTGCTGTAGGTGTGACAGAAGAGTTCAAGGTGGAGGTGGGTCTGCATCAAGGATCGGCTCTAAGCCCCTTGTTGTTTGCTCTGGTGATGGACAGGATGACAGATGAGGTTAGACAGGAGTCTCCATGGACTATGATGTTTGCTGTGCTTGATGATGACATTGTGCTTTGTAGCGAGAGCAGGGAACAGGTGGAGGAGAGGTGGAGGTACGCTCTGGAAAGCAGAGGAATGAAGGTTAGCTGAAGCAAGACGGAATACATGTGTTTGAATGAGAGGGACGCAAGAGAGACGGTGAGGCTACAGGGAGCAGAGGTAAAGATGGTGCAGGATTTTAAGTATTTAGGGTCAACAGTCCAGAGCAACAGAGAGTGTGGAAAGGAGGTGAAGAGACGAGTACAGGCAGGTTGGAATGGGTGGAGAAAAGTGTCAGGTGTGTTGTGCGAGAAAAGAGTATCAGCGAGAATGAAAGGAAAGGTGTACAGGACAGTGGTGAGACCAGCAATGCTCTACGGCTTAGAGACAGTGGCACTGAAGAAAAGACAGGAGGCAGAGCTAGAGGTAGCAGAGCTGAAGATGTTGAGGTTCTCTTTGGGAGTGACAAGGATGGATAGGATCAAGAATGCATTCATCAGAACAACAATGTTAGATGTTTTGGAGATAAAGTCAGAGAGGCCAGATTGAGGTGGTTTGGACATGTTCAGAGGAGAGATGGTGAATATATCGGTAGAAGGATGCTGAGGTTGGAACTGCCAGGCAGGAGGTCTAGAGGAAGACCAAAGAGGAGATTTATGGATGCAGTGAGAGAGGACATGAAGTTAGTTGGTGTGAGAGAAGAGGATGCAGAGGATAGGGTTAGATGGAGGCAGATGATTCGCTGTGGCGACCCCTGAAAGGGAACAGCCGAAAGACAAAGAAGGTGACTCTAAATGAACTTCTTCTCTGCAGCGGAGGACAGTTTTGCTCTTGCTTTCCTGGGAAGGTCTTCATGTTTCATAATGGTGCTTGATGGGTTTAAAAACGCACTTTACTGTTCTTGCGAGAACTGTTATAATAACAACTGTTAGTGTTTATTATCTAATAAATGTGTTATTTCATAGTTTAAAAAATATATTAGTATTGTTCTAAAATGTAGACAAAATACAGTAAATCCCTGACTTACAAACATTCGAGTTATGAATTTCCACAGATTCGAATGAACTGCAGTTCTACAAACATTCGGAGATGTGAACAAATCACAGAAGAAGGTATTGTACAAAAATAGACACAGCAGTGAACCAGATATCACTATTTACAATAATATACAATATCTTCAGTGTTTGAGTGTAAAAAAATGTCTAACGTCTGTTTTATTGTGTGTGTGTGTGTGTGTGTGTGTGTGTGTGTGTGTGTGTGTGTGTGTGTGTGTGTGTTGGCCTCATTGGTTTGAATAAATCATTCCGGGAGCACGATGACAGAAAATGTCTGTCTTGTAAATCCGTCCTGATGGAAAATAATAATTTTAGGGCTGCAACTAACGATTATTTTGATAATCGATTAGTTGGCCAATTGTTTCGATTAATCGATTAATGCTAATCACTTCTTTAATTTGATGTTTTGCTTATAATTATATATAAAACCATACCAACCTTTGTTTTGTTTTTAACAATAATTGCAGATGGCAAGTTGACTGTTATATATATATTTAAAAAAAAAAAAAAAAAAAAACTGTCAACTTGCCATCTACATACATACATAATATATATATCGATTAAATCGGATGAAAGCTAGACGCTTTAATTTGATGTTTTGCTTAACTATATAAAACCATAAATCAGGGTATTATTTATGTATAAAAGTAAACTTTAAAAAATGGAATAGCCACATAGTTTAATTATGTTTAATTTTGACATTTAAACCTTATTTTATATAAATCAACATTTTTGCTTTTAACAATAATTGCAGATGGCAAGTTAACAGTGTGTGTGTATATATATATATATATATATATATATATATATATATATATAGTTAAAAAAATATATACACTGACATTCAGTTGTTAAGAATAACTTAAATTTTAAATTCTCTTAAATTAATTCAACTTAAGAAGAATAATAGACTTCTAGATTATGATATTATTTTTAATTGAAGTGTCTACTACATCTTTTTCATGGTTTATACATTATTTCTATCCTCTCGTGTATTTTATCCTTTTTTTTGTTGTCTCAATAAAAAATAATAATAAAATAAATATATATATATATATAGACCATTTTGCTGTACTAGACATTCTCGTAATACGGCAACGTAGGGAGAGAATAAAACTCGCCGCTACTGGGTTCACTGTGTTTATTTTGCCCTTTTCCCGCATTTCCCTCTGTACAGCCTGTAGGATGATGGGATATATCCGGTCCTCCGAAGTGTAAAATGAACGTGTAGAAAACGCACTAGACCTGTTTTCCTTGCGTTCGTTGGGATTTGAACACCAAGAAAAAGCTGCATGCAACGTTTTGTTTAACCCTGTATAACCGCGCAGGCGGACAAACGCACGTCACCAAACCCCGTGTGAACTCTCTCACTGACTCCTCAGCGCTTCATCCGCGCTCACCGGACACTAAGACTGGCAGAAAACCTCTCGATTTTAACACCTGATAAGAGGTGTTTAATGTAAATTGCTCCCATACCTGGGAGGACTTGGGGCGCGCGCTTTTTCCTGCAGACGCTTCTGTAACCGCCATTGCGCGAGCGGCTGTGTATCTGTGTGTGTATTTGTGTATTTGTGCATCTTGTGGTCGCGCGCCTCAATAGCGTGAGCAGCCCAACTAATCGATAACGGCATTCATTGACAACAAAATTCATTATCAATAATTATCGATTTTATCGATTATTTGTTGCAGCCCTAAATAATTTTTAAAAATCCTCAACATGACCAAGTCCAAAGTCCAATACAGTGAAACCTTGGTCTGGGAGCGTTAATAAACGTTTTAATAAATTTCAACTTGATAAACGAGGTTTTGCACTACGAGTAGTATGAGTAGAGAGTAGTTGTCTGCTGAGTGTCAAATGATCACAACTGAGCCAATGATTCTTCTCTCTCTATATCACATGTACTGTTTACTAAAGCATTGTGACCGTGTGTGTGTGTTTAATTGGATTAAAAGTAAAGTAAATGAATTGGTATGCTTTACATTATACATTTGTGTCAAAGGCATACAAGACTCACTATGTCAGACGTAAGAACAAATCTGACTTATGAACATGCTCCTAGGGTGGAACTCCTGAACTGTGAGCATCACGACAGGAAGTGAATATTAACCAGCGAGACCGGACCTGCCGACTCTCTCACACACACACACACACAGTGGACGGATGATGTGACAGGATTAGCTGCCTATTGTGTTCTATAAATCATGAATAAAGGCCCATCCCTGAGATCACACAGTAATGATTGATGTCTGATTGTCCCAGTTTGATCAGTTCATCTTAAACAAGGCTCTCTGTGATGTTTCTGCCTGAAGGTGTAATAAAGCTTTACATTAGAGCCACTAACGCACACAGCACTGTGAGAGGAGATGTTCAGGAGCTGATGTACCCGGAGGTCATCAGTGTTTTGCCTCCAGCTGACAGTGTGATGTGTTTAATGATTTATTCTCTTCATGGTACAACACAGAAGATTTCAAAACTATAAAATAACACACATGGAATTATGTAATTATGGAAGAGATTTCATTTTAAGATATGAAGGTCAGCTGTTCTGGAACAGCTCCTTTCAAAACCCATCAAAGCTCCATGATGATGAAACTGTCTCTCATGAAGACCTTCTCAGGAAAACAAGACCAAAACTGACCCTCTGCTGCAGAGGAGACGTTCATTTAGAGTCACCAGCCTCAGAAATCACCAATTAACAACCAGCACCTCAGATTAGAGCCGTTATGAAGCTTTACAGAGCAGAAGTAGCAGATATGCATCTCAATATCAACTGTTCAAAGGAGATTGTGGATTTTTTCAAGTATAAAGTTATACACTGAGAACAACGGCAAATAAAATGCTAATTAATAATTAAATAAATGTAAGCAGTGATCCTTAACCATGTGACTCCTCCTGCCTGGTACGAGAGCACATGAGTGTCCAGGATCAGGTGTCTACCAGGACACTGGGAGTGCGCTGACACTGACACGGGTGTGTGTGATCTGATGGTGTGTGTGTGTGTGTGATCTGATGGTGTGTGTGATCTGATGGTGTGTGTGTGTGTGTGTGTGATCTGATGGTGTGTGTGTGTGATCTGATGGTGTGTGTGTGTGTGTGATCTGATGGTGTGTGTGTGTGTGTGTGTGATCTGATGGTGTGTGTGTGTGTGTGTGTGATCTGATGGTGTGTGTGTGTGTGATCTGATGGTGTGTGTGTGTGTGATCTGATGGTGTGTGTGTGTGTGTGTGATCTGATGGTGTGTGTGATCTGATGGTGTGTGTGATCTGATGGTGTGTGTGTATGATCTGATGGTGTGTGTGATCTGATGGTGTGTGTGTATGATCTGATGGTGTGTGTGTGTGTGTATGATCTGATGGTGTGTGTGTGTGTGTGTGATCTGATGGTGTGTGTGTGATCTGATGGTGTGTGTGTGTGTGATCTGATGGTGTGTGTGTGTGTGATCTGATGGTGTGTGTGTGTGTGATCTGATGGTGTGTGTGTGTGTGATCTGATGGTGTGTGTGTGTGTGTATGATCTGATGGTGTGTGTGTATGATCTGATGGTGTGTGTGTGTGTGTGTGTGATCTGATGGTGTGTGTGTGTGTGTGTGTGATCTGATGGTGTGTGTGTGTGATCTGATGGTGTGTGTGTGTGTGTGTGTGATCTGATGGTGTGTGTGTGTGTGTGTGATCTGATGGTGTGTGTGTGTGTGTGATCTGATGGTGTGTGTGTGTGTGTGTGATCTGATGGTGTGTGTGTGTGTGTGTGTGATCTGATGGTGTGTGTGATCTGATGGTGTGTATGATCTGATGGTGTGTGTGTGTGTGTATGATCTGATGGTGTGTGTGTGTGTGTGTGATCTGATGGTGTGTGTGTGATCTGATGGTGTGTGTGTGTGTGATCTGATGGTGTGTGTGTGTGTGATCTGATGGTGTGTGTGATCTGATGGTGTGTGTGATCTGATGGTGTGTGTGTGTGTGTGTGATCTGATGGTGTGTATGATCTGATGGTGTGTGTGTGTGATCTGATGGTGTGTGTGTATGATCTGATGGTGTGTGTGTATGATCTGATGGTGTGTGTGTGTGTGATCTGATGGTGTGTGTGTGTGTGTGTGATCTGATGGTGTGTGTGTGTGTGTGTGATCTGATGGTGTGTGTGTGTGTGTGTGATCTGATGGTGTGTGTGTGTATGATCTGATGGTGTGTGTGTATGATCTGATGGTGTGTGTGTATGATCTGATGGTGTGTGTGTATGATCTGATGGTGTGTGTGTATGATCTGATGGTGTGTGTGTATGATCTGATGGTGTGTGTGTATGATCTGATGGTGTGTGTGTATGATCTGATGGTGTGTGTGTATGATCTGATGGTGTGTGTGTATGATCTGATGGTGTGTGTATATGATCTGATGGTGTGTGTGTATGATCTGATGGTGTGTGTGTATGATCTGATGGTGTGTGTGTATGATCTGATGGTGTGTGTGTATGATCTGATGGTGTGTGTGTGTGATCTGATGGTGTGTGTGTGTGTGTATGATCTGATGGTGTGTGTGTGTGTGTGTGTGATCTGATGGTGTGTGTGTGTGTGTGTGATCTGATGGTGTGTGTGTGTGTGTGTGATCTGATGGTGTGTGTGTGTGTGTGTGATCTGATGGTGTGTGTGTGTGTGTGTGATCTGATGGTGTGTGTGTGTGTGTGTGATCTGATGGTGTGTGTGTGTGTGTGTGATCTGATGGTGTGTGTGTGTGTGTGATCTGATGGTGTGTGTGTGTGTGATCTGATGGTGTGTGTGTGTGATCTGATGGTGTGTGTGTGATCTGATGGTGTGTGTGTGATCTGATGGTGTGTGTGTGTGTGATCTGATGGTGTGTGTGTGTGTGTGTGATCTGATGGTGTGTGTGTGTGTGTGTGATCTGATGGTGTGTGTGTGTGTGTGTGTGTGTGATCTGATGGTGTGTATGATCTGATGGTGTGTGTGTGTGTGTGTGATCTGATGGTGTGTGTGTGTGTGTGTGTGATCTGATGGTGTGTGTGTGTGTGTGATCTGATGGTGTGTGTGTGTGTGATCTGATGGTGTGTGTGTGTGTGATCTGATGGTGTGTGTGTGTGTGTGTGATCTGATGGTGTGTGTGATCTGATGGTGTGTATGATCTGATGGTGTGTGTGTGTGATCTGATGGTGTGTGTGTATGATCTGATGGTGTGTGTGTGATCTGATGGTGTGTGTGTGATCTGATGGTGTGTGTGTGTGTGATCTGATGGTGTGTGTGTGTGTGATCTGATGGTGTGTGTGTGTGATCTGATGGTGTGTGTGTGTGTATGATCTGATGGTGTGTGTGTGTGTATGATCTGATGGTGTGTGTGTGTGTATGATCTGATGGTGTGTGTGTGTGTGTGTGATCTGATGGTGTGTGTGTGTGTGTGTGTGATCTGATGGTGTGTGTGTGTGTGTGATCTGATGGTGTGTGTGTGTGTGATCTGATGGTGTGTGTGTGTGTGTGTGATCTGATGGTGTGTGTGATCTGATGGTGTGTGTGTGTGATCTGATGGTGTGTGTGTATGATCTGATGGTGTGTGTGTGTGATCTGATGGTGTGTGTGTGTGTGTGTGATCTGATGGTGTGTGTGTGTGTGTGTGATCTGATGGTGTGTGTGTGTGTGTGTGATCTGATGGTGTGTGTGTGTGTGTGTGATCTGATGGTGTGTGTGTGTGTGATCTGATGGTGTGTGTGTGTGTGTATGATCTGATGGTGTGTGTGTGTGTGTATGATCTGATGGTGTGTGTGTATGATCTGATGGTGTGTGTGTATGATCTGATGGTGTGTGTGTATGATCTGATGGTGTGTGTGTATGATCTGATGGTGTGTGTGTATGATCTGATGGTGTGTGTGTATGATCTGATGGTGTGTGTGTATGATCTGATGGTGTGTGTGTATGATCTGATGGTGTGTGTGTATGATCTGATGGTGTGTGTGTATGATCTGATGGTGTGTGTGTATGATCTGATGGTGTGTGTGTATGATCTGATGGTGTGTGTGTGTGATCTGATGGTGTGTGTGTGTGATCTGATGGTGTGTGTGTGTGTGTGTGTGATCTGATGGTGTGTGTGTGTGTGTGTGATCTGATGGTGTGTGTGTGTGTGTGTGATCTGATGGTGTGTGTGTGTGTGTGTGATCTGATGGTGTGTGTGTGTGTGTGTGATCTGATGGTGTGTGTGTGTGTGTGTGTGATCTGATGGTGTGTGTGTGTGTGTGATCTGATGGTGTGTGTGTGTGTGTGATCTGATGGTGTGTGTGTGTGATCTGATGGTGTGTGTGTGATCTGATGGTGTGTGTGTGATCTGATGGTGTGTGTGTGTGTGTGTGTGATCTGATGGTGTGTGTGTGTGTGTGTGTGATCTGATGGTGTGTATGATCTGATGGTGTGTGTGTGTGTGTGTGATCTGATGGTGTGTGTGTGTGTGTGTGTGTGATCTGATGGTGTGTGTGTGTGTGTGATCTGATGGTGTGTGTGTGATCTGATGGTGTGTGTGTGATCTGATGGTGTGTGTGTGTGTGATCTGATGGTGTGTGTGTGTGATCTGATGGTGTGTGTGTGTGATCTGATGGTGTGTGTGTGTGTGTGTGATCGTGTGTGTGTGATCTGATGGTGTGTGTGTGTGTGTGATCTGATGGTGTGTGTGTGTGTGTGATCTGATGGTGTGTGTGTGTGATCTGATGGTGTGTGTGTGATCTGATGGTGTGTGTGTGATCTGATGGTGTGTGTGTGTGTGTGTGTGTGTGTGTGTGTGTATGATCTGATGGTGTGTGTGTGTGATCTGATGGTGTGTGTGTGATCTGATGGTGTGTGTGTGTGTGATCTGATGGTGTGTGTGTGTGTGATCTGATGGTGTGTGTGTGTGTGTGTGTGTGTGTGTGTGTGTGTGTGTATGATCTGATGGTGTGTGTGTGTGTGTGTGATCTGATGGTGTGTGTGTGTGTGTGTGTGATCTGATGGTGTGTGTGTGTGTGTGTGTGATCTGATGGTGTGTGTGTGTGTGTGTGTGATCTGATGGTGTGTGTGTGTGTGTGTGATCTGATGGTGTGTGTGTGTGTGTGTGTGTATGATCTGATGGTGTGTGTGTGTGTGTGTGTGATCTGATGGTGTGTGTGTGTGTGTGTATGATCTGATGGTGTGTGTGTGTGTGTGTGTGTATGATCTGATGGTGTGTGTGTGTGTGTGTGATCTGATGGTGTGTGTGTGTGTGTGTGTGTGATCTGATGGTGTGTGTGTGTGTGTGTGATCTGATGGTGTGTGTGTGTGTGTGTATGATCTGATGGTGTGTGTGTGTGTGTGTGTGTGATCTGATGGTGTGTGTGTGTGTGTGATCTGATGGTGTGTGTGTGATCTGATGGTGTGTGTGTGATCTGATGGTGTGTGTGTGTGTGATCTGATGGTGTGTGTGTGATCTGATGGTGTGTGTGTGTGTGTGTGATCTGATGGTGTGTATGTGTGTGTGTGATCTGATGGTGTGTGTGTGTGTGTGTGTGATCTGATGGTGTGTGTGTGTGTGTGTGATCTGATGGTGTGTATGATCTGATGGTGTGTGTGTATGATCTGATGGTGTGTGTGTGTGATCTGATGGTGTGTGTGTGTGATCTGATGGTGTGTGTGTGTGATCTGATGGTGTGTGTGTGTGATCTGATGGTGTGTGTGTGTGTGTGTGATCTGATGGTGTGTGTGTGTGTGTGTGATCTGATGGTGTGTGTGTGTGTGTGTGTGATCTGATGGTGTGTGTGTGTGTGTGTGATCTGATGGTGTGTGTGTGTGTGTGTGATCTGATGGTGTGTGTGTGTGTGTGTGTGATCTGATGGTGTGTGTGTGTGTGTGTGTGATCTGATGGTGTGTGTGTGTGTGTGATCTGATGGTGTGTGTGTGTGTGTGATCTGATGGTGTGTGTGTGTGTGTGATCTGATGGTGTGTGTGTGTGATCTGATGGTGTGTGTGTGTGTATGATGGTGTGTGTGTGATCTGATGGTGTGTGTGTGATCTGATGGTGTGTGTGTGTGTGATCTGATGGTGTGTGTGTGTGTGTGTGATCTGATGGTGTGTGTGTGTGTGTGTGTGATCTGATGGTGTGTGTGTGTGTGTGTGTGTGATCTGATGGTGTGTGTGTGTGTGTGTGTGATCTGATGGTGTGTGTGTGTGTGTGTATGATCTGATGGTGTGTGTGTGTGTGTGTGTGATCTGATGGTGTGTGTGTGTGTGTGATCTGATGGTGTGTGTGTGATCTGATGGTGTGTGTGTGATCTGATGGTGTGTGTGTGTGTGATCTGATGGTGTGTGTGTGTGTGTGTGATCTGATGGTGTGTGTGTGTGTATGATCTGATGGTGTGTATGATCTGATGGTGTGTGTGTATGATCTGATGGTGTGTGTGTGTGTGTGTGATCTGATGGTGTGTGTGTGTGATCTGATGGTGTGTGTGTGTGATCTGATGGTGTGTGTGTGTGATCTGATGGTGTGTGTGTGTGTGTGATCTGATGGTGTGTGTGTGTGTGTGATCTGATGGTGTGTGTGTGTGTGATCTGATGGTGTGTGTGTGTGTGTGTATGATCTGATGGTGTGTGTGTATGATCTGATGGTGTGTGTGTGTGTGTGTGATCTGATGGTGTGTGTGTGTGTGTGTGATCTGATGGTGTGTGTGTGTGTGTGTGATCTGATGGTGTGTGTGTGTGTGTGTGATCTGATGGTGTGTGTGTGTGTGTGTGATCTGATGGTGTGTGTGTGTGTGTGATCTGATGGTGTGTGTGTGTGTGTGATCTGATGGTGTGTGTGTGTGTGATCTGATGGTGTGTGTGTGTGTGTGATCTGATGGTGTGTGTGTGTGTGATCTGATGGTGTGTGTGTGTGTGTGTGATCTGATGGTGTGTGTGATCTGATGGTGTGTATGATCTGATGGTGTGTGTGTATGATCTGATGGTGTGTGTGTGTGTGTATGATCTGATGGTGTGTGTGTGTGTGTGTGATCTGATGGTGTGTGTGTGATCTGATGGTGTGTGTGTGTGTGATCTGATGGTGTGTGTGTGTGTGATCTGATGGTGTGTGTGTGTGTGATCTGATGGTGTGTGTGTGTGTGATCTGATGGTGTGTGTGTGTGTGATCTGATGGTGTGTGTGTGTGTGATCTGATGGTGTGTGTGTGTGATCTGATGGTGTGTGTGATCTGATGGTGTGTATGATCTGATGGTGTGTGTGTGTGATCTGATGGTGTGTGTGTATGATCTGATGGTGTGTGTGTATGATCTGATGGTGTGTGTGTGTGTGTGTGATCTGATGGTGTGTGTGTGTGTGTGTGATCTGATGGTGTGTGTGTGTGTGTGTGTGATCTGATGGTGTGTGTGTGTGTGTGTGATCTGATGGTGTGTGTGTGTGTGATCTGATGGTGTGTGTGTGTGTGTGTGATCTGATGGTGTGTGTGTATGATCTGATGGTGTGTGTGTATGATCTGATGGTGTGTGTGTATGATCTGATGGTGTGTGTGTATGATCTGATGGTGTGTGTGTATGATCTGATGGTGTGTGTGTATGATCTGATGGTGTGTGTGTATGATCTGATGGTGTGTGTGTATGATCTGATGGTGTGTGTGTATGATCTGATGGTGTGTGTGTATGATCTGATGGTGTGTGTGTATGATCTGATGGTGTGTGTGTGTGATCTGATGGTGTGTGTGTGTGATCTGATGGTGTGTGTGTGTGATCTGATGGTGTGTGTGTGTGATCTGATGGTGTGTGTGTGTGTGTGTGTGATCTGATGGTGTGTGTGTGTGTGTGTGATCTGATGGTGTGTGTGTGTGTGTGTGATCTGATGGTGTGTGTGTGTGTGTGTGATCTGATGGTGTGTGTGTGTGTGTGTGATCTGATGGTGTGTGTGTGTGTGTGTGATCTGATGGTGTGTGTGTGTGTGTGTGATCTGATGGTGTGTGTGTGTGTGTGATCTGATGGTGTGTGTGTGTGTGTGTGATCTGATGGTGTGTGTGTGTGATCTGATGGTGTGTGTGTGTGATCTGATGGTGTGTGTGTGATCTGATGGTGTGTGTGTGATCTGATGGTGTGTGTGTGTGTGATCTGATGGTGTGTGTGTGTGTGTGTGATCTGATGGTGTGTGTGTGTGTGTGTGTGATCTGATGGTGTGTATGATCTGATGGTGTGTGTGTGTGTGTGTGATCTGATGGTGTGTGTGTGTGTGTGTGTGATCTGATGGTGTGTGTGTGTGTGTGATCTGATGGTGTGTGTGTGATCTGATGGTGTGTGTGTGATCTGATGGTGTGTGTGTGTGTGATCTGATGGTGTGTGTGTGTGATCTGATGGTGTGTGTGTGTGATCTGATGGTGTGTGTGTGTGATCTGATGGTGTGTGTGTGTGTGTGTGATCTGATGGTGTGTGTGTGTGTGTGATCTGATGGTGTGTGTGTGTGATCTGATGGTGTGTGTGTGATCTGATGGTGTGTGTGTGATCTGATGGTGTGTGTGTGATCTGATGGTGTGTGTGTGTGTGTGTGTGTGTGTGTGTGTGTGTGTGTGTGTGTGTATGATCTGATGGTGTGTGTGTGTGATCTGATGGTGTGTGTGTGATCTGATGGTGTGTGTGTGATCTGATGGTGTGTGTGTGATCTGATGGTGTGTGTGTGATCTGATGGTGTGTGTGTGTGTGATCTGATGGTGTGTGTGTGTGTGTGTGTGTGTGTGTGTGTGTGTGTGTGTGTGTGTGTATGATCTGATGGTGTGTGTGTGTGTGTGTGTGTATGATCTGATGGTGTGTGTGTGTGTGTGTGTGTATGATCTGATGGTGTGTGTGTGTGTGTGTGATCTGATGGTGTGTGTGTGTGTGTGTGATCTGATGGTGTGTGTGTGTGTGTGTGTGTGATCTGATGGTGTGTGTGTGTGTGTGTGTGATCTGATGGTGTGTGTGTGTGTGTGTGTGATCTGATGGTGTGTGTGTGTGTGTGATCTGATGGTGTGTGTGTGTGTGTGTGTGATCTGATGGTGTGTGTGTGTGTGTGTGATCTGATGGTGTGTGTGTGTGTGTGTGTATGATCTGATGGTGTGTGTGTGTGTGTGTGTGATCTGATGGTGTGTGTGTGTGTGTGTGTGATCTGATGGTGTGTGTGTGTGTGTGTGTGTGTGTGTGTGTGTGTGTGTGTATGATCTGATGGTGTGTGTGTGTGTGTGTGTGTATGATCTGATGGTGTGTGTGTGTGTGTGTGATCTGATGGTGTGTGTGTGTGTGTGTGATCTGATGGTGTGTGTGTGTGTGTGTGTGTGATCTGATGGTGTGTGTGTGTGTGTGTGTGATCTGATGGTGTGTGTGTGTGTGTGATCTGATGGTGTGTGTGTGTGTGTGTATGATCTGATGGTGTGTGTGTGTGTGTGTGTGTGATCTGATGGTGTGTGTGTGTGTGTGATCTGATGGTGTGTGTGTGATCTGATGGTGTGTGTGTGATCTGATGGAGTGTGTGTGTGTGATCTGATGGTGTGTGTGTGATCTGATGGTGTGTGTGTGTGTGTGTGTGTGATCTGATGGTGTGTGTGTGTGTGTGTGATCTGATGGTGTGTATGATCTGATGGTGTGTGTGATCTGATGGTGTGTGTGTATGATCTGATGGTGTGTGTGTATGATCTGATGGTGTGTGTGTGTGATCTGATGGTGTGTGTGTGTGATCTGATGGTGTGTGTGTGTGTGTGTGTGATCTGATGGTGTGTGTGTGTGTGTGTGATCTGATGGTGTGTGTGTGTGTGTGTGATCTGATGGTGTGTGTGTGTGTGTGTGATCTGATGGTGTGTGTGTGTGTGTGTGATCTGATGGTGTGTGTGTGTGTGTGTGATCTGATGGTGTGTGTGTGTGTGTGTGTGATCTGATGGTGTGTGTGTGTGTGTGTGTGATCTGATGGTGTGTGTGTGTGTGTGATCTGATGGTGTGTGTGTGTGTGTGATCTGATGGTGTGTGTGTGTGTGTGATCTGATGGTGTGTGTGTGTGTGTGATCTGATGGTGTGTGTGTGTGTCTGATGGTGTGTGTGTGATCTGATGGTGTGTGTGTGATCTGATGGTGTGTGTGTGTGTGATCTGATGGTGTGTGTGTGTGTGATCTGATGGTGTGTGTGTGTGTGTGTGTGATCTGATGGTGTGTGTGTGTGTGTGTGTGTGATCTGATGGTGTGTGTGTGTGTGTGTGATCTGATGGTGTGTATGATCTGATGGTGTGTGTTGTGTGTGTGTGTGATCTGATGGTGTGTGTGTGTGTGTGTGTGTGATCTGATGGTGTGTGTGTGTGTGTGATCTGATGGTGTGTTGTGTGTGATCTGATGGTGTGTGTGTGTGATCTGATGGTGTGTGTGTGATCTGATGGTGTGT